>JASANF010002227.1:0-27119 GCA_030248245.1 Trissonchulus sp. WLG1_4 | reverse complement strand
CTGGAGACGTATCAGAAATTTTTTCCGACAGAAAAGTTAGAACAAAAATTCGTAACGTCGCATCAGTCAGTGTATTACACAAGTATATAAATGTAGCATAATATACTATTGTAGACATGCAAATGCAGCATAATGTACTCGTGTATACATGCATAGGTTTCGACGAAAGATAATAACAAGGAATAGTATACAAGCCACAAGAGTTGCAGGGGTCTGGGGGCGGCAGCCCCCAGAAAAAAATGGAGAAATTTTTTGAATTTTAAGCCAAATTTGGTCAATTGGAGACTTATCGGAAATTTTTTTCGCCGGGCACAAAAAAACCAAAGGGGGGACCCTTGTGTAAAATTTCACTTGGGAAAAATTTCGGGGGGGGCGGCCGCACCGCCGCCCCCCCTGGATCCGCCCCTATATATATATATATATATATATATATATATATATATATATATATTATATATACACTAAACAGCTACAATGATACATCAAACAGTGTACTAAGAAAATAAATAGTGCATATTGCGCTCATATACACATACATGCCGTTTCAAAAAGACAAGAGCAAGGAACACTAAATTACAGAGTCGCAGGGGTCTGGGGGCGGCACCCCCCAGAAAAAAATTTGGTGATTTTTTTATTTTTAGGCCAAGTTTGGTCAATTGGAGATAGGAAGAAAGAAACAATTAAAACCAAAAGAAAGACAAATGTATATATAAAAGTTCACTCGGAAAAAACTATGGGGGAGGGAGAATCAGAATACGTTAACAGGGTGGTCTATTCTGAGGGGTCCTGTACCGACATTTTGACTGCCATTGTACCAAGTCAGAAAAAATTACCGTGTTTCAGCGTAAAAATTAGCGATTTTTCAAAATTTTCGCCGAAATTTAGGTATAGCAGGCGGGGGAAAAACCTACCCCGGTTCCAGAACTTGGGTATGTGGTACAGGTCTAAAAACTTGTCTGCGTAAAGTACAGTCCCTGTGGGCAAATGTATAGTGGTGCGGGGAAAAAACCCTACGCCTTTTGCGGGGAAAAACCGTAGTGCTTTCTGGCCGAACCTTTACACATAGACCTTTTTTGAGTATGTGGGTGGAAAGCGCAGCCCAAACTGACTTACCACACCAATTTTTGTGCAGTTCTGAGGCCTGTAGCATATTTTATGAAATATCAAAATTTTGCATGTTGAAAAATTTCAAAGTGACAAAATTTTTCAAATTTTTTGACTTGTCATAATTTTTCACAAAAACACTTTTGGCCAACGCCGTCTGCATTTTTCAAGAAAGTTACCTTTCCTCTATACGTCTAAAGCTCAAAAACAGTGAAAAACGTTGTGGTTGACCTGTGACTGGTCAAAGTTTGTTAGGGGAAAAAACCCCATTGCGGGGAAAAAATCTTTTGTTTGGCGACAATTTTTTGCTAAACTCACCCATTGTTGGTTACTAAAGTTGGTTCATCTGAGCTAACAACATGCGTAGAGTTCATTGAAACCGTTTATTCGGCCGCAAAACGTCGTTTTTTGTCGTTTTGGCCCATACCCCGACACTCCTTACGAAACTGTTTTGGTGATGTTTTTTGGAATATTTAGGCTTTAGCTGCTGCGTACCACTTAAATCCAAGAATGGTACAGGCGGGCGGTGTTTGTCCACCGTTTCTAACGTAATAAGCGCAAACATCAGTTTTTATATAATGCTTTTAAATACTGAAAAAATGCATATTTGGGCAAAAGTCATTTCTGCCTAAGAGTTGTAGAACACGATGAAATTGAGTTTATACTCACTGCTAGTAAAGCAACCGAAAAAAGTGATTGGGTTTTTCCCCGCATTAGGGGTTTTTCCCGCATTGGGTTCTTTTCCCGGACGTTTTAATGCTTATTACTCAGAAATGTGAGTAGTTAGAATCCATTAGTCCTATTAGTGCAACAGTTAGGCGAAAGATGGTCATTATAACAGCCGCGAGCATTAATTAATCCGATATATGTGGAGCACAGGACGACCCGAAAAATTGAAAATAGGGTTTTTTCCCGCACCACTATAAGCGGCATCCAAAAGGGGGCTCGCTGGTATTTTTTTTGAGTCAAAAAATTTGACGCGACATGGCTCCAAGGGAGGTGAATTTTGGAGTCTCATTTCTCAGCATTAAGAGATGCGAGCTCAAATGTAAAAACAGTTTTACAGAGAGGACTAACCTTCCTCTATTCATGCCGCAGTGGCAGGTCCCTCCTTTTTTCGTACGAGGGGGAGCACTACCGAAATTACACGAGTTAAAAAACCCATGTGGGGAAAACCCCACTTTTTGAAAATTGTCTGGTGATATCGAAAAACCTAGTAGCTACTCCAAAAGACTCATAGTAGTGCAAAAAGACGTTTATTATTAACACAAATGCGCATAGTGACACTTTCTCGATCGAATTCTGGAACTCAATTGGAATGTCGGACTTTGTAACGGTGCCCACTGCGGTGCAACTGAGGCGGGGGGGGAAAATTTAAAGTGATATTTTTTCACTGTAAAAACACGTTTTTATAGGTTTTCGGATGCGCTGAGTTCATTTTTAGCACTTTCCAAGCGAAAAAACGTTGATTTATACATTTTCGAAAAATTTCAATTTTTGTCGAAAATCATCGTTTTTCGACATACTGGGGCTAATCATCGAAAATTATGACCAATACAGTCGTAATACGAGCCTGAAGTTTGATCGTCATAAATTAACACATAATAATATATTTAATACAGCTTTGTTTGCAACATATTTAGCTCACTCATACTAAAAATCTCAATTTTGCCAACTAAAAAAAGAGGCTAAATATGCATAGTTAAATTGAGCTTACATATCAAAAGTTTTAGTTTCTTTTTGCGTAGACATTAAATTTATTACATTTTTCTAGAAAAATATGCATCTTTGGTCATAAGTAGCGATTTCTAATGAAACAGAATGTCATAAATACAATCTGAAAACGTCACTGATGCTCAGCACCAAGCTGGCACTGACAGTCAAAGTTAGGTTTAAAAGTGCAGCTTTATTTATGATTCCACACTAGCAAAGGTCCTTTTATTTGATGCAAGCAACTAAGACTAACCTTTGCTGACCAACCTATTAAGCCTGAGCCTAAGCAGTAAGCCTCAGCCTAAGCACTAAGCCTAAGCACAGGAAAAAAAGTTAGTACAAAAAAAGTACAAAAGTGGGTTTGTACTTTTTTTGTACTTTTTTTGTACTTTTTATGTACTTTTTATGTACTTTTTTTGTACTTTTTTTGTACTTTTTTTGTACTTTTTGAAAATTCGTTTTTTTGAAGTTTCGCTGCTATAATATATTTTTTAGCCATTTTGGATCACCGTGGTGTACTTTTTTTCGCTCTGATACTTTTGTTGTTTGATAAGACTAACTTATTGTTTTTTGCAAATTTGGCTCTTTTTGTACTTTTTTTGTACTAATTTTGTACATTTTTTGTACTTTTTTTGTACTATTTTTGTACTATTTTTGTACTTTTTTTGTACTATTTTTAAAAATGCTTTTGTGCTTTGTTTGATACTTTTTTATATGTTTCCGATACTTGTTGATAAATAGTGCTCCAATTTATAATGAGTTTTTGCCTTATGTTAAGCAACAGTTTTTGTACTTTTTTTGTACTATTTTTGTACTATTTTTGTACTTTTTTTGTACTATTTTTGTACTTTTTTTTGTACTATTTTTGTATCATTTTTCTAATTGTGTTTTGAGTGTGCATGCGTGTGCGAGTATATTATATTATTATGAGAACGCCTTTTCACCAAGGGCAGCAGTGTGGGTAGGATAGGATAGGAAAGTTGGCTGATCTGTAGCGGAAAAACGCTAATAAGCTTGCTAAATATACAGGACAAGTTTTGCAGACGAATAGGAAAAGTCAGCTTTCTAAATGAAACCGACAAGAATTGCGTCAGAATAACAATCGCCGTGCGACACGTTGTTGCTTTCTACACCCTATTCGCGCGAATTAATTATCCATTATTGTGCACTACTATTGTCTGGAAAAGGTCATTATGTATATGCTTGATGTTATTTGCGTGGCAAACCATGCATTAATGAATCATTGTTTATCTCTATGTCATTAACGCAGCCTAAACATACGTGGGAGCTAGCACATTTAGGGGGCGGGAGCGGAGCAACTTTTCCTGCCGGCTCAGCTTTATGAGCCTCTGATTTGGCCGTTGCAAGCGTAGGAGGGGGTGAGGACATAAGGTCCCCCCACCCCCACAAGAAAGCTCACCTTCCTGCATGGCTTATATAACCCGTGTGAGTGTGCGTGTGCGTTTTTAAAAATACGCAAATTAAGGCTTGGGTTAGCATTTAGGCTTGGGCTTAAACTACTTAAACTCAGGAACAAGGTATAGTCAGATGGGGTAAAAAAATACAAAATATGAGTACAAGGTTTTTTTGCTTTCCTGGATTAAGTTTCTCGGGCAAACTTTTTTCCAACAATGCCTCGCGGACTTGCTCTACAAAACCACATATTAACCTTTTTTCTCTGCATTACTAATTTTATATAAATCGAAAAATAAACGTATTTTTTTTACCCCCATTTTGGGGGAAAAAATACGGTCGCGGGGAAAAAAATACGGGTCGATTCTGACCCATCCAAGAAACGCAGGCCAAAATGCTTCTACAGCAGGGTTTTTTTTTTGTGCAAAACCCTGTGCAAATGCACACTTTTTTAAAATTTTGCACACAAAAATTAAAATTTTGCACAATAATGCACAGTGCCCGATGGGCCTGGGATGTGTTCAAAATGCACTGTTTTTAATGCAAAATCGAAAAAAATTCTGAGGGCTGCCGCCCCCAGACCCCTGCATATACTGGCATCACTGGCGGCATCCAGGCGGCAGGTTTTTAATATACTGCTTTTTTGCAAATGGCGCATGATTTGTGTAATTGCTGTTCAAACTGCTAGAGTTTTATTTTTCTTAAAATCGCCCAGAAATTTTTTCCTCGTAAAATTTTGCACAATTTTTACACCTTTTACACAATTTTACACAAAAATGTTACACATTTTTCCCCTTGGAAATTGGAATATATATTATGGCCCGGCCATAAAATTTCCGTTTAGTCTTTAATTAACCAAATTTTGCTCGAAAAATAAAAAATTTCTGCATTTTCAAGGGACTGCCGCCCCGCCCAGCTCCCAGCAATGACCCAGGTTCAGGTTCCTAAACAAGTGTTGATGAATATGTTTTTCAATGCAAAAGTTATTTCAAAATTCTACAAACGCTCTAGCTTCTTGGGACTGCCGCCCGCCCAGCAATAGCGCAGATTCGTCAACAAAGTGTTGCTTAAATTTGCTTTTTTAATGCAAATTTTATTTCAAAACTCCACAAAAGCTGTCGCTTCTGAGGTCTACCGCCCTAAGACCACCGCCAATTATGGCGAACACATTTTTGCAGGATAAAGTTATGAGAAGTGGGTCGGCTTCCCCTCGCTCAAAAATTTTTTGGATCTGCATCTGACAGCATTGTGCTAATGCCAGTAATTTCCAATATTTAGAATCTCAGCACACCAACATAAACATAGCAGCAACAGTAGCAACCAGCAATGACGTACCCAGGGTGGACGGATGGTGGGAATGAGCTACAACAACAATAACGGATGGTGGGAAATGGGAATCCCCCCGAAATGTGTTCCAAGTGATTTTTTACACAAGGGTCCCTTCTTTGGGTTTTATGGTCCGGCCGGAAAAATTATCTGATGCGTCTCCAATTGACCAAATTTGGCATAAAATCAAAATTTTCCCCATTTTTTTCTGGGGGCTGCCGCCCCCAGACCCCTGCAACTTTGTGGTGTACTAAGCCTTGTTATTACATATCTTTCAACAACGCCTACGCATTTATACATGAGTACATTATATTGCATAGTGCATTTGCTTGTCTACACGAGTATATTATGCAACATTTACTTGCGTTATATATATACACACTGTCTGATGTGACGTTACTTATATACTATCTTTTGTTTCAATTTTGCTGTCTGAAAAAATTTCTGATAAGTCTCCAGTTGACCAAATTGGGTCTAACATTTGAAAAAATCGCCAATTTTTTCTGGGGGGCTGCCGCCCCCACACCTCTGCAACGTATTGGTTTAGTAATCTTGCGTTTGTAGGACGTTTTATGAGTGTTAAAATTGCTAAAAAGTGCCTTTTTTTGACCCATTACAAAAATTGAAAACTCATTCCCCACCCTCGAAATTTTTTTCTGGGCACGCCACTGATACGTATGTACCTCTAGAGGTATAAAAACGTGTATATTTGCTTCTATATAGGCGATGAAAACGCATTTACAGTTTGCACAAAAAAATAAAATTTTGCACACTAAAATTAAAATTTTGCACAATTATGCACACAAAATTTTTTGAAAAAAAAAAACCCTGTTCTACAGTTATGAAACTCAACTTAGATTTACTAAATTTTTTAACTAAACGCACATAAAACAAAAGGCCACTGAAATTGAAGCCCCAATAACACCACGACAACTTTTTACCCTACCCTCTTTTTTTTATTTTTTTTTCAAAATTTTTTACGTCTACGTATTATATATTTCTTTGCGGTAAACTGAATCATTTGACGTAGAGATTGTACCGCGGTCGCCGAAATTGGTGGCGACGCCCTGCTTAATAGTTTTTGCATAATTGATTAGAGTCTTAAATTACATAGTTAAAATTTCCTTCATTCCTGTCAATATTCAAATCGTGTTGTACCACAAATTGTTCCCAGATTATGTATTTTAAAGAGTGAATAACCTGAGTCTCGGTTCATCATTTGAACACCCTTGTGTAGCTGGAACCGCTCAGTTAGCAGTCGGTGGTCGTAGTATACTTAGTAGCGTCCGTAGCACCTTCCTGTGCTTACTTTTTTCCGCAAAGGAAGTCGTTTTGGTTTGAAAACACGACATAAAAGTAAAAAGTACCCGTATTTTTTCCCCACAAATCGGCCAAAAATGGGGGGTAGAAAATATGGCTCCCGTACGCGCCAACCAGTACCAATAGAGAAGAAACATTTACAGTTTGAAAGAAGGGTAGTTGACTATGCCATATGCGCAGTTGGTGCCGGAAAACAACTAGACTCCATGACAAGAGAAGCTTGTCAAAATTTTGTTGGCCCTTGTAAAATGAGCCATGTTTTGGGTGCATGATTTTGTCAGCTTCATATTGTGAGCTGAACACAGATTATTACTAGGTAATATGTTTATGTAATGTAGCAGTAGTAGTGCTTCCTTTGTATGTATTCAACAGGCATGTACCTGTTTGGGTTTTTTTTGGAGGGGGGTGTATTTTTTTACCCCATGTACTTTTCGATCGTATTTTTTTACCCCCTCTGACTATATATAAATAGAAGGCTTAGTTTCGGCTTAGGCTTAGTTTTAAATTTCTAAAATTTATAGTGGTGCGGGGGAAAAAACCCTACGCGTTTGGCGGGGAAAAAACCCTCGTGCTTTCTGGCCGAACCTTTAGATATAGGCCCTTTTCAGTTTGTAGGTGAAAAGCGCATCCCAAACCGATTTACCACACCAATTCTGTGCAGTTCTGGGGCCTGTATATAGCATTTTTTGTGCAATATCAAAATTTTGCATGTTGAAAAATTTCAAAGTTACAAGATTTGAGAGTTATCTTTCGTCTATATATACTTCTAAAGCTCAAAAACAGTGAAAAACGTTGTGGTTGACCTGTGACTGGTCAAAGTTTGTGCGGGAAAAAGCCCTATTGCGGGTAAAAAACCCTATTTTGTTTGGCGACAATTTTTTGCTAAACCCTCCCATTGTTGCCAGTAAAGTTAGTTCATCTGGGCTAACAACATGCGTAGAGTTCATCGAAAACTAAGGACATACATGTAACAGCACTAAAATGTTGGGTACCCCTCCCTCCCCTTGGTGGGACGTTTATTTGGCCGCAAAACGTCGTTTTTTGTCGTTTTGGCCCATACCCCGACACCCCTTACGAAACCTGTTTCGGTGATGTTTCACCAAAATTTGGCTTTTTGTGGAATATTTAGGCTTTAGCTGCTGCGTACCACTTAAATCCAAGAATGGTACACGCGGGTGGTGTTTGTCCACCGTTTCTAACGTAATAAGTCAAAAATCTGTTTTTAATGCTTTTAAATTCTGAAGAAATGCATATTTGGGCAGAAGTCATTTCTGACACAAAGGTTCGATTTTTAAGAAACATTGTGAGTCACATGTGTGTCGGAGAAACGGTTTTTCAGTCCATACTGCAGCGTACGAGTTGTAGTACACGATGAAATTGAGTTTATACTCACTGCTAATAGAACAACCGAAAAAAGTGATAGGGTTTTTAAGTTTTTTCCCTGCATTAGGGTTTTTCCCGCATTGGTTTTTTCCCGGAGGTTTCGAGACTTATTACTCAGAAAGGTGAGTAGTTAGAATCTATTTTATTAGTGCAACAGTTATATAGGTAAAAGATGGCCGTTATAACAGCCGCGAGCATTAATGGATCAGATTTATGTGGAGCACAGGACGATCCAAAAAGTTGAAAATATATACATACACCACACACGCACCACTATAAATGTTTATATAATGAGCCTTGCAGGAAGGAAAGGCACGTCCCCCCACAACCCCCCACTCCACTCACGTATCAGGGTAGGCGCGATAGCGTCTAAACCTAGAATAGGATATAAATGGGCGGATGGCACTGAGCAGTGGGCAGGTTATACATTTTGGGAAGGTGTATATTGTATATATCAGTGGCGTAGCCAGGAAAAAATTTATTGGCGGAATGAATAAATGAAAATGAATAAAAACAAAGTGACAAAATATGTACAAATAAAGTACAAAAATAGTACAAAAATAGTACAAAAAATGTACAAAAATAGTACAAAAAAAGTACAAAAATGACTGAAAATTTTAACCTCTTTTTTACTTTTTGACGGCCTATTTAAGTGATTTACTATCCATTTTTTAAGGAAAATATAGCCTTGAAACAAAAAAATAAAAGTACAAAAAAAGTACAAAAATAGTACAAAAAAAGTACAAAAATAGTACAAAAGATTTGAATAGAAAGTACAAAAAATGTACAAAAAAAGTACAAAAAAAGTACAAACTTGCCAGGCCAAATTACAAAAAAAGTACAAAAATAGTACAAAAAAAGTACAAAATTTTTTGTACTTTTTTTGTAACTTTTTGTACTTTTTTTGTACTTTTTTTGTACTAATATTTTTTCCTGTGAGTTAGACGAAAGATGGCCGTTATAACAGCCGCGAGCATTAATGGATCCATTAATGGATCCAATATACATATATATATATATATATATAAATGGGCGGATGGCACTGAGCAGTGGGCAAGGGAAGGTGTATATACTATATTGTATATATTATATATTGCGCAGTATATAACTTGGTATTGAGTTAAGTTTATATATATGTATATACTATTCGGCGCATAGCTGTGAGGGACGTAGACCAACGCCGAAATTTTTACCGAAAAATATACCTATTCCCCACAAATATGGGTGGGGAATAGGTGTCAGCATTATGTCACATCGTAAAAACAAAATGACAAAATATGTACAAATAAAGCACAAAAATAGTACAAAAAAAGTACAAAAATAGTACAAAAAATGTACAAAAATAGTACAAAAAAAGTACAAAAATGACTGAAAATTATTACCTCTTTTTTACTTTTTGAAGGCCTATTTAAGTGATTTACTATCCATTTTTTAAGGAAAATTTAGCCTTGAAACAAAAAAATAAAAGTACAAAAAAAGTACAAAAATAGTACAAAAAAAGTACAAAAATGGTACAAAAGATTTGAATAGAAAGTACAAAAAAAGTACAAAAATAGTACAAAAAAAGTACAAACTTGCACTAAACAGTACAAAAAAAGTACAAAAAATGTACAAAAAAAGTACAAAAAATGTACAAAAAAAGTACAAAAAAAGTACAAACTTGCCAGGCCAAATTACAAAAAAAGTACAAAAATAGTACAAAAAAAGTACAAAATTTTTTGTACTTTTTTTGTAACTTTTTGTACTTTTTTTGTACATTTTTTGTACTAATATTTTTTCCTGTGAAGCCTAACCTAAGCCTAAACCTAAGCACTAAGCCTAAGCACTAAGCCTAAGCCTGAGGCCTAAATTAAAGAAAAAACCTGCTAAGAAGCATCACAAATAACTTTACTACACTAAAAAACACTAACTAGCTTTATATTTTAATAAAATTTGCAGCTATAGCCCGGAATTTCTACGGAACCGTACTTGTGCTGTAACGCTTCGATCAGCCTGGTCCTGGTGGCTTCAGAAAAAGTTCTGTAACTTTTCAAAGCCTGAATCGATTTACAAAATTTTTTCAGCATTTAGTAGCTTACAAGTTGCTCTTTCAATGGTAACAGCAGGTTTTCATTTGATGCAATATTTTTGACTAAATCCAATTTTGCGCAAAAAATTTCATGTAAAGTTTAATTTTTGGACAAAGTTTGATTTCCAGCTAAAGCTTACATCCTACAAACTTCTAACCTAGCCTATTCGAAAGAGCGTTCAATTTTGACCCCCCTAGGTTTGGGGGATATAGGGGGACTCCGGATCATTAGTCGAAAAAATGCCGTTTTTCCGACTTATTCGACCCCTAAGGGTTTTAACACCAATAATTTCACTTCAGATTTTTATTAAGGTGGCACTCCTGAAATGTGGGTTTTGGCCATTATTTTGAAAACGCGCAAAAATAAACATGCATCGTAAGAACAAAAGTTGATCAGAAGTGAATTTCCTTCAATTTGATGTACATATCACATAGAAAAATTTTTGAACATTTTTGAGCAAATTTCGTCAAGAAAAATAGATTTTCACGGAAATGCCTTCAAAAGCCAGTGCATTTACACGTATGTAATGAATTTGAACGGCTAAAAAACACTAGCAGTTGTGTTTTACTGAAACATAATTAAAAATTTTTGGTGTTTTATTGAGTGTGGTATAATTTTTTTGTGAACTAACGCAATATTTTCTGCATGAGACAGAAATATAGTGCGTGTGAATACAAACGCAAATTTTCGGCTTGCGATTTTAAAAAATTGGCTCAACGAAAAAAGTTAAAATTTGGCACATAAATGCACCTTGTCATCTTCGAGCGGTCGCAAAATTTGATTTTTGGCAAATCGATAGTATCTAAAAAATTTAGCCAAATTTATGTTTTTCAAAAATCGCGATTGTAGTGTTTTTCGATATGTCAATCATATTCATCGAAAATGACTTTTTGCGACCGCTCGACCACGTTGAGGCGAGCAAAATGAGCTGTTGATTGTGCAACAGCTACTTACTTGCGACGATAAATCGCAAGCCGAAATTCCACTCACGTTTGGTCTACAGTGAATGCTAATTTGGATCAGTCAACTTCATTTTTTGTATTTAGGCATACTTTTACACCAGCTTGCCGTTGCGTATCTAAAATTGGCCCCAAACTGCCGTTTTCTGAAAAGTCACATTTCAGGAGCGCCACCTTAAAAGGGGCGACAGCTATTTTGGGGGCTAGAGATCATGGCTGACGATGGGGGTTTCATATTTTTATTGAAAGATGGGGTAGGAAGCGAATTAGAATCGAAAATAATTCCCCCCCCCGCTTCAGTCTGACCGCCCACTGCATTTTTGTAGCAGGCGTTAAATCACGAGAATTTTTGAGTCTGCTCTTTAGGGTTTTTCTAGCTCTTTCCGCCTCCTACTTCAGTCTACTTTTCATATTTTTGAATCTGGTCCAAATACCTAAATTACTCAACGTTATTTTTGGTCCAATTTTCCTTTACCGATCCATCCGACTTTTTTCCTGCTCATTCACATTCCATTTAGTTTGATTCATTTTTTCTTTATTTCCAACTTGGTTTTCTTTGTAGATTTATCGAACCAATTTTTAGTAACTTTAGTCTGTTACATTCGTCCCCCCGACGGAAAAAAGTCTTTTGGCCAACTTGAGTCTTTGGCCAACTCAAGAAAATTTCAAAAATTTCCGATATATACGTCTCCAATTGAACAAATTTGGATCAAGTGCAGTTGGGGGGGAAAAATAGTGGACCTATTTTTTTGAGTAGAGCACCTTGAGGGAAGCATTTTTTGTAATCCCTATCCACAAATTTGGATTTTCTGAGCTATGACCCCTTGAAAATTGCATTTTCAGTGTTCTTGGAAGTGAACGTAGGCCAATGTTCGAAGCCAAAAATGGCTATTATCTTTGTTTTTGGATAGTTTTGAGTGCGTTATGATGTTTTAAGGCATCGTCTAGGCTTAGTTGGCAGGATTCTCTAGGCTAAGCTGGCAAAATTTTTTCTGAAAATTTCGATTTTTTATTGCCTAAGCCTAAGCCTGAACCTAAGCCTAAGCCTCAGCCTGATACTAAGCCTAAGCCTAAGCCCCATACTAAGCCTCAGCCCTAAGCTTAAGCCTAAGCCCAAGCCTAAATTAAGGCCAAGTTTGAATTTGGTCAAAAATTGGACGTTTCTGGCGAATTTGGCCAATTTTTCGGCAGGAACCCGGTGAAAGAGCCTTTGTTTTAATGCTAAAAAATTGTAAACAATAGTCTGACACCATTCAGACACGATTAGAACGGAAAAAACAAGACACAGGAAAATCAGGAAATCTGAATTTTCTGTAAAATTTTGTCGGTTACGGATTTTTCAGATGTTTTTTACCCTTTCCATTCAGAGACATTTTACAGACTTTCAAAGGAAATTCAGATAAATTTCAGAAAAGTTCAGGGGAAATTCAGAGAATTTCACCCAGAATTCAGACACTCTGAATGTTATCTAAAAAAATGTTACTGGCTTTTCAGATAAATTTCAGATACTTTTTACACGAGTTTCAGAGAAAATTCACATGTTTTTCACATCTGTAAATATCAGGTAAATTCTATCTGAAATTTTTGTAAAAAGTATCTGAAATTTATCTGAAAAGCCAGTAACAATTTTTTCAGATAAAATTCAGAGTCTCTGAATTCTGGGTGAAATTCTCTGAATTACCCCTGAACTTCTCTGAAATTTAACTGAAATTCCTCTGAAAGTCTGTAAAATGTCTCTGAATGGAAAGGGTAAAAAACATTTGAAAAATCCGTAACCGAAAAAGTTTTACAGAAAATTCAGATCTCTGGTTTTCCTGTGTATTCCCCCCCCCCCCCAACTGCATTTAAGGTGGCACTTTTGAAATGTGGGTTTTGGCCATTATTTTGAAAACGCGCAAAAATAAACATACATCGTAAGAACAAAAGTTGTTCAGCCTTGAATTTCCTTCAATTTGATGTGCATATCACATGGAAAAAATTTTGAAAAATTTTGAGCTATTTTCAGCAAGAAAAATAAATTTTCACGGAAATAGCTTCACAAGCCAGTGCATTTACACGTATGCAACGATTTTGAGAGATTGAAAAACACTAGCAGCTGTGTTTTACTTTAACATACTTAAAAATTTTCGGTGTTTTATTAGGTTTGCTGCAATTTTTTTCGTAAAATAAAGCAGTATTTTCTGCATAATACTGAAATAAAGTGCGTGTGAGTATAACTAACGATATAACTAATAGTATAACTTTCGATTTTAAAAAATTGGCTCAACGAGGAACGTTACAAATTGGCACATAAATGCGCCTCATTGTCTTCGAGAGGTCGCAAAATTTGATTTTGAGCAAATCGATAGTATTTAAGAATTGTAGTTAAATTTACGTTTTTCAAAAATCGTGATTTTCGTGTTTTTCAATATCCCAATCATATTCGTAAAAAAGTACATTTTGCGAGCTATTGGTTGTGCAACAGCTATCTAGTTGTGAAGAGAAATCGCAAGCCGAAATTCCACTCACGTTTGGTCTACAGTGAATAGTAATTTGTATCAATCAACTTCATTTATTGTATTTAGGCATACTTTTACACCAGCTTGCCATTGTATATCTAAAATTGGCCCCAACCTGCCGTTTTTTGAAAAGTCACATTTCAGGAGCGCCACCTTAACCCACAAATTTGGCCTAAAAATAAAAAGTTTCTCAAATCTCAGACCCCTGCAGCTCTGTGGTTTATTCTGTTCCTTGTTATGATCTTTTATTATTAAAACCTTGTATGTGTGAGTGCATTATGCAACACCTACTTGTTTGCTACGCTTGCTGATGTGACGGTTTTACCGGTCTTTGGTTTTAAATGCCTCGCCAGCCAAAATTTTCGATACATCTGGGCCGGTATTCATCAAAGCCGGGATAAAAAGCTCGGTATTTTATCCGTAAGTCTGGCTTGAAAAAGCCGGGAAAAAAAGCCAGGCTTGTGGTTTTAATCCCAGCTGTTTTTCAATCCAGGCTTGTTCAAGCCTGGCTTTTTATCAGAGCTTTTTGGGGGTTCTGAAAAAATCACTAAAACATGTGTAGAAGCCTGGATTATAATCCGAGATTAATTTTTATGACTACCATAAGCCCGGCTTTTTATCCCAGCTTTTATGAATATCAAAAAGCCTGGATAAAAAGCTGAGCTTTGTTTTATGAATACGAAAAGCCGGAATTTTAAGCCAGGCTTGGTGCAAGTCCGGATAAAAAGCCAAGCTTGCACTTTTATGAATACGGGAACTGATTTTGGTTTCTGAGCTCTATTTTTTGAAAATTTAAAAGTATTATTTTTTGACAGTTGTATATATGCTGTTATATATACGTATAACTTTTTGCAGTAGGGATTGACAAAATGGCATATCCATTATGCCGTGTTTACATTGAGCTTTTTTTCGACATTTCCTGCTTTTTTCCAACTGCTCGAACAGCTGAAAAAAGCTGGAGCAGCTGGAAAAAGCTAAAGCAGCTGAAAAAAAGCTGGAACTGCAGCGTTCCCATAGGAGCGTAACGGAGCAGCTAGTCTATAGTGACCGCCATGCTTATCTGCTTTTTTTCAGCTGCTCGAGCGTTTTTTCAGCTGCTCGAGCTTTTTTTCAGCTGCTCGAGCAGTTGAAAAAAAGCCGGAAACGACGAAAAAAGCTGCAGCTTTTTTTCAGCTGCTCGAGCAGCTAAAAAAAGCTCAATGTAAACACGGCCTTAGGATTAGGAAAAAAATAAAAACTTTTGCTGAAATAGCTTTTTCACTGCAAATTTTATTTCAAAGTTTTTTTATTAAAAAAGCGCTAGATTCTGGGGGCGGCCGCCCCCAGACCCCCGCAATCATTCTTCTTTCTTGGCCAAGTATGGCTTGAAATTAAGTTTTCAATTCAAATTTTATTTAAAAATTTTATAAAACCGCTTGCTTCTGGGGGCTGCCGCTCCCTGATCCCCGCGGTCATTCTACTTTCTTGGCCAAGTGCGGCATGAAATTAAGTTTTAAATGCAAATTTTATCTCAAAATTTATAAAACCGCTAGCTTCTGGGGGCTGCCGGCTGCCGCCCCCAGACCCCCGCGATCATTCTGCTTTTTTGGCCAAGTGTGGCTTGAAATAAAATTTTCAATGCAAATTTTATTTCAAAATTTTATAAAACCGCTGGCTGAGACCCAGACCCAGACCTATATATATCTGCCCCCCCTCCGCAAAATCCTGGCTACGCTACTGTTTGGCTCAATATGATAGGCTTTTTAAAACGTCACTTTTTATAGAAAATAAAATAACTAAAAATAACGAAAATTCGACAAAAATGGCACCTCGGCAAGATAATTGTCTTTAATTTAAGCTATAGTTTGTCAACTTTGGTTGAGGCCCCATTGAGCTACGTCATTTCAAAAATTCAAAAGTAAAATTTTTCAAAAATTCAATTTCAATGCAGTCATAAAATTTGCTAAAACGTTCCGAGACTCATCAAACTTTGCAAAAATGCTTGCCTGGTGTTCATCTTGATTGCGCTTAAGCAAAAAAGTTTGTATCAGCGAGAAACAAAAAATTATAGCAAATTTTAATTGGAAGTTACTCAGAGCGCCCCCTTAGAAGAAGAAGAAATTTGAAGAAGAAATTTATTAGGCAGAAGAAAAAATTATATAATTATGACGAAACATAACAAAAAAATAATAATGGATGAGGTGCAAAATTACAAACATGTCAGCAAGAGACAGACACATGCATATATACATAAGTATATATAAAGTATAAACGCTGACAAAAGGCCATAAAGTATACATATAAAACATAATAGTATATATACGTAAATTTGTTTCATGATAAAATAGTAAAAGCAATTATAATTTGAAAATAAATTCTCTGCCAGGTTTACCCGCGGGCGAAAATCCTAAGGATTTCTAAATGCCCGCCCTTTCATAAAGCTGTAAAGGAGGGCGTTTTGGGAATCTAACTTTTTCTTAAAAACCGTGAGAGAGCTGGATATAACAACATTATCTGGAAGACTATTCCATATGTTAACAGTACGAAAAGAAAAACTATTTAAAATATAATCAGTTCTAGCCAATTTAGGATACAACTTCAAGGAGTTTCCTCGAGTTGAGGTGAAAGGTGCATAATCAAACAAATCATGAAAATCAATATTTATCAATTTGTTTATAATTTTAAAAACAAGAACTAAATCCCGTTTAATTCGCCTCAATTCCAGGGGTTCAAGGTTACAGACAGTTAGTCGTTGACAGTATGAAACGCTCCGTAGGCCAGTTATACGTTTGGTGAAGGCTCGTTGTACATTTTCTACACAATCAAAGCATGTAGATGGAAGGGAGACCATATTTCGGAATTGTACTCTAACAGCGGACGAATGTGAGTAGTAAATATAGTTACCATGAAAGTACGATCACGCGATCTAAAAGTACGATAAATTAATCCTACTTTGCGTGACGCACGAGCACACATGTTGAAGCAGTATTCATCATATGAGAACTTTGCGGAAACACCAATTCCCAGGTCTTTGACATATGATTCTACCCGAAGACTCTGATTACAGAGCGAATACGTAGTGGTGAGATCGCGACTTGGCCCAAACTGTAAAACACAACACTTGCCAATGTTCAGGGGTAACTGCCAGGTCTTACACCATGATTCTAGAGAAATCAGACTGTTCTGAAGACGTTCACATACCTGTTCCGTTCTGTTGAATGTATTATAAATCTTTGAATCATCAGCATAAAGTTTGCAACTTACAGATCCAAGAGTGTTAGGCAGATCATTTATATAAATTAAGAAAAGGATAGGGCCTAGGACGGAATCTTGAGGGACTCCACTTGATACCTTATTCCAGTCTGAAAAGGAGTCGTTCACTTTAACTCGCTGCTAGCGGTCACGTAAAAAAGCCTGTAAGAAATTGAAAACCTTACCACGGATACCATACGCAGCACATTTTTGCAATAGTTTAGCATGCACAACTGAATCAAAAGCCTTACAAAAATCTAAATAAACAACATCAACATGCTTACCGTCTTGAAGAGCTTGAATCCATTCATTAATTGAAAGCATTAGCTCAGACAGAGTTGATCTGCCAGGAAGAAAACCGTGTTGATGTACACTTATTAGGTTATTGGTCAGTAGAAAGTTCTGCAGTTCGGTTTTAATTACCTGTTCCATGACTTTACAAATTGAGCAAGTTAATGATATTGGTCGATAATTCACAGGATCATTTGGGGAGCCAGAGCCTTTAAATATCGGCACTATATTTGCTCTGTTCCATATTTTCGGAAGCGAGGAGCTCTGAAAACAAACTGTAAACAACTTACACAGGGGAACGATGATTGTATCAGAAATACCTTTGATAAGTCTTGACGGGATTTCATCTGGACCGCTTGCTAGACTGGAAGAAACTGACTTGAGGGCTTTTTCAATTTTTTCAGGTGTGAACGCTATTTCAGACAAATGTGTATTAGTTCAGTTACCTATGGGTGGAATCATACCATCATCGTTAACAAACACAATGGAAAAATAATTATTCAAACAATTGGCTTTACCAACAGGTTCAACAAAGTCAATATCATTTAAGGTTAACTTAGGGATACCAACGTTTTTACCCAATATCCGTCTGAAATAGGCGTGCAAGCAAGCAGCGTTTGAATTTTTAGCGATATTTTGTTCATATTTGGCCCGATCGATGGATACTAATCTAGTGCATCTTTTTGTTTAGAATTTCAAAGATATTTTCCAAAAATCTGTTCTATAACGTTTAAACTTAGTCCAACAATTCGATATTTGTTTCATAGCCAAAATAGTGTTTGCGGAAAGTGGAAATGATTTATCAGGCTTATTAGCAATTTTTGGAATGAAATTATCATTGCCAAAATTTAGTACTTTTACAAATTTATGCCAAAAGTGCTCAGGTGTTGAGCAAGTTTCAAAAATAAACTCCCAGTTTATATTTGACAGAAACACATTAAAATCATGACAGCGCGATAGTCCAGGATTAAACTGTTTTTAGACTTGCAATTACAGTTCATCACAAATTCAATACATAACAATGGTTGAGTGATTTTGACATTGTTAGTCAGATATTGGTCAGAAACTAAGACTAACACTGGCTTGCACCAAAATAGAATAGCTCAAGAATAGAATATCTCAAGCATAGCTGATCTTGTTTAACCCTAAAGACCTATTCATTAGATTTGGTTTCACTGTTTCCTCGATAATAAGTCCACATTGAATAATAACCACACATTAAATATTATTTTTGAAAATTGTAAGATGGTGAACAGCACTCGAGAATAGCAAAAGAATAAGAATAGCTCGAGAATAAGGTTGGTGCAAGTAGCCGTTAGTCTAATACATTACCAGCAATGTGCGTTGGTTCATGAATTTATTGGACTAACCCCTCTGAAAAAAAGAACTGCAGGAACTCAAACGAATATGTATCAGAAGATGTGAAATTTGACCAGTCACAACCTGGCAAATTAAAGTCACATATTACAAAGCCCTTCTGATTGTCAATTAAAAATTTCAAAGCTTCAATCATTAATTTTGTTTGGTTTACAGAATAGTCGGGAGGCCTATATACGCATATAAGTCTTATGTGTGAACAAGGTGAAGTGGACATATCAATAGCACAAATTTCGGTCAATTTACACCAATTTGGCAGAGTAACCACAGAACAAATAAACAATGACTCGACTATAATAGCCACGCCACCCCTTTTTGTTTTGTTGTATCCTCGTTGATAATTCTGTCTTGACGAAAAACATTGTATTTATTTGATATATTAAAACTATCGGAATTCGTTAACCAAGTTTCGGTTAAAAAGTGAACAGAAAAAGAAGATTTCGAAAAGCACGGTGGTAAGCAGTTTTGCTCATAGGTTGCAAAAAAAGAGCTTTTTGCTTTGAAACTGTACGTTCACTGAGAAAATAGTGAAATGCCATATGGCGTCAAATAAACACTGCCAGACACTAGATTACCAATACCTACCAATATTTTGAATCAATCACTATTTGTGAGCCAGACATCGCACAATAGAGACAAAAAAGTTCAAAAAAATCAAGCCAGATATTAGATTGACCAGCTTATGAAGTACATGTGATGTTTTTACACACCATTTTTTGCCAAAAACAAGAAAAATACAAAAACAAAGGTACGTTTTTCTTTTGATTTTAAAAAAATTGTCAAAATTGTTCACAATTTATCATTATTACTGTGAGTACTTCACAGCTTACGCACAGTTTCACAGTTAAAACAGGTAATGCGCCGCAACCACCCAAGCAATTTGTACTACATTTTTTTGCTTAAACTAAAGCATATATGCTTTTAATCTGTGTTAAAGAATCTGAACAAAAAGTTTTTTAATTGTGACGAAATTATCGAATGTGAATAGGTTTTCAAAATATCAATTTTCCAACTTTTGACTTCAACGTTAACTGTATGTTGCATCAATTTTGCTGAAGCTTGGCAAACATCTTTGCTTTGAAACATAATTTCAGAATTTATAAAGAACAATGACCTATCTTTCATTGAAAAAGTTTTATAGTTGCGCAAATTTGACTGCTTTCGCGACACTACCCCATTAAACACGCTTAGAGCGCAAAAAACCCCGGTTACCCCCGAAAAAGATTACAAAAACTGTGCCTCACTGAGGGTTCAGACTTTGAGGGGTCACCAAGGTGTTCTACTCAAAAAAATAGGTCCACTATCCCCCCCAACTGCATTCAACCCAATGTTTGATAGCCATCTAATGCGCAAAAAAGTATAAAATTTTAAATTTTAAATTCATTTTAAGTAAGTTCATTTACTATTTTATAATTGAAAAAATCAACATTTTTTGGCCAAAATAAGCAAGATACGTAGAAAATAAAGCTGAATAAAGTATATTATTATGTGTTAATATATGCTCATAAAATTTCTGACTGATATAATGAGCGAGCTGTCTTATTTTGCGAGAAATAGGCCCAATATGATAAAAAATCAAGATTTTTGACAAAATTTGAATTTTTTGGAAAAGCTTAAAATCAACATTTTTTCGCCTGGAAACTGCTAAAATTGAACTCAGCGCATTAGTAGTCAGCTAGAGAATGATATTTCACGTCAATAAAAGTACACTGCGAAGACTCATTTAAAATACTCATTTTCGGCTTTATGGCTATTCGAACTGCCGCAGATATTCGGTCTGATGGCGATTCTGCCTTGCGGTGATTCGGCCTACTGGTGACACGCCATGCTAAAACCTATAAAAACTTGTTTTTAAACTGATAAAATATGTGTTTGAATTCCCCCGCCGCCGAAGATCAAGTCCAACCAAATCAAATTTAATCGGTCAGTTCAAAATAGCACTTCACACCGAATGATACTGCAAAGAACCACAAGGATTTCTCACATGCAGCACAATAATACTTAAATTAAAGTAACAGTTGAAAACTTAAAACCAATCAAAACAGAACACAAGAATCAAAATTTATTAGCAGGACAAAATAATAAAAACAAAAACGAGTGAATAAGCAAACAGAAGGAAGATTGACACAGCACAAAAAAGAATGAGCTTCAGTTGGGATCGTATTTGAGAAACTGACTAAAATCACGGTTTGCAATTGGGTTCTGAACGGCTGTGAGTGACAATAGCTCAACTGCGTCTCCAGGCAGACTGCCCCAGATGGGACTGATTCTGCAGGAAAAGAAGTGCTCGAGTACGTTGTTTCTTTCGTACATTTTGGGCAGTTACAAAGCGCGAGCATGTCTTCTAGAATAGTATAATAATATAGAATAATAGTATAGAATAATAGTAAAAAGTCAGTAAACTTCAAACATTCGAGTTCTTGCACGGTTTTGTAACACTGGACAAGATTCGCTAGCAAATTAGTAGTTACGCTTTTCTAAGGTCTTCAAATTTAAACTGTCGAGCCGTTCCAGGTATGTAAGACGCGACTGTAACGCAGTGGTCAGCGTTAGTAGGCGGGTCTTGCAAATTACAACGACAGCCGCATAGTAAAGTGTGTAGTTGGAATTTCAGGTGGGTTTATAAAGGCAGTTAGAAAAGTTAGTCGTTGGCCGGGACAGTGTAGTAGTCAGCGCGTCTGTAATTACACGTCTGTTATATCCCGGAGTGTAGCAGAAGGCACAAGTTCGATTATTGTCCTTTTTTTTAAAAAAGGTATGGGGGGCGACCCCTACCTTTCATCAGGCGCCGAATGTAGCGCTGTCGCCTGCTGTCTCGCTGCTACTGCTCTCTCGCTGTGTTTCTGTCGGTCCAATATTCAGTCAGCAGGAATGAGGCCACAATTTAAATAAAATAGTTTATTTACGGCAATACGGCAAAGCAACATTAACGCGATTACCATCCTAATTGACCATATTTAGCTCGCTTGAATAAATTGGGTTAAAGCCCGGTTACAATCACTGTCCAGTGAGAGTCAAACCCTGATTTACCCAAGTCTTAGGAAAAATTGTTATTCAATCTAAAACTCTTCTTGAAACATGAAACTTTTTAATTCCCCCAAAACCCCTGTTATTTGCTTCTTCTAACCTCCCTTATTTACCCAAGTCTTAGGAAAAACTGTTATTCATTTGAAAACTCTTCTTGAAACATGAAAACTTTTAAATTCGCCCGAAACCCCTGTTATTTGTTTCTTCTAACGTGGGTTTGTTCACCTGCCTCCAAAATTTGTTAACACCCCAGATATCATTAGGCTGCAGCCATCGGCAAAACAAAACATTCTGTGGCCACTAAACTTTACTCTAAGGACAAACTTTACTCTAAGGACAACCGTTGCCTTCCTTTTATTAACGACTCCTATGACCACTCCCCAGACTAATTTCTTGCAACACCCAGAGTATCTGTCTATTTAATCACAGCCCCAAAGTACTCACATGCCCAGAGTACCTACCTAATTTATCGCTACCTAATTTATCACATGTCATCTTTACATTCACATCACATCATTACATTTTCCCCCTTATGGCAGATGCGCTGACAACATCCCGGCTCACGACTAACTCTTCTAAATGCCTTTATGAACCCAGTAGAAATTTCCAACTATACACTTTACTACGTGGCTGTCATTGCAATTGGCAAAACCCGCCTACTACGCTGACCGCTACGTTACGTCTTCCCCCGCTTAATCCAACTGCGTCCACCAGTTTTCTAAGGATCACCAGCAACCTTACTCAAACAACCAAGCCTGGGTTTTCTCAGGATAACCGGAAACCTTACTCAAATGAACTCATGGGTTTTTCAAGAATTACCCGCAACCTCACAACCAAATCACAACTCAGCGGCGTACCTGTAGGGGTTGAAACCCTCAATCCGCGTATATCCCCGGTCCATCCTACTCTGCTCGCAGCGCCAAATGAAAGGTGGGGGGTCTCCCCCCCAAACCTTTTCTAGAAAAAACCAGGACAGGAATCGCCCCTGTGCCTTCTGCTACACTCCCGAACATGGCAGACTTGTAATGGCAGATGACCACTATACTATCCCGGCCAACGACTAATTTTTCTAACTGCCTTTATAAACCCAGTAGAAATTCCCAACTATACACTTTACTACGCGACTGTAATTGCAATTTGCAAAACCCGCCTACTACGCTGACCGCTACGTTACACGACAGCTCAGAAATGCGTTTGGTGAACCTACACTGAACAAATTCTAATAAATTTGTCTTGTTTTAACTGCGGCGACCAAATGACACTGTTAAACTCAACTATAGGGCGAACATAACTCACAAACAAGCAAAGTCTAATGCAAAATGGGCCTGGCAATATCAAACCTATATTTTCATTCTGTGAACCAAAATCTGCTGCGCAGCAGATTTGCATTTTAGGCATGTGCGTCAGACGACTCAAAATTTTTGACAAAAAAACACTGGTGCCTTCAACGTTAGTGCCATTTGACGTATTATGATTCGGTATATATAGTCAATATGACAATCATGTGGATGTCCAAAATTAAGGTCTCTGACTGAATATCATTCGTGCTACCGATTGACTGTTTAGCCAACCAGCATTTGTCATGTCAGCAAATAATTATTTTCGTGCTTTCTGAAAATCTACTTCAAGTATACTTTCACAGCTAAAAATTTATCGACCACATCTTGTAAATCCTCCAGAATAAAATTCAAACTGTTGTTCTTGTTTGGCTGTAGCTATTGCTCATGTATTGAAGTGCATGCGCTATATCAGTGAAAGTTGTAGAATAAGCATAACCACGCAAGTGCCATGAGAATTAAAAATCACTGCGTTTGATTGCCATGCTATACACAGCAATAATTGCAGTAATATATCTGTGCTCTGTGACATGGCTTATTGCAATTCTGTTCCCATACTAACCATACAGAATTTTCGTACGTCTGAGTCCTCCTGTCAATCACGAGTACCTGACAACTGCTTATTGGTAAACAGTGTATCAGCTGTTACATCACTTTTCTACTTTGGCGAAAATGATAGTCATTTCATCAATTTCATGAAATGCACTTATTGTCATTTACAAATAGTGAAGCCGTACTTGTCATAACAATTCATTAATGTGATCCGTATTTGAGAGTATTGATAGTCAATTTCATGAGATGCACTTATTGTCATTTACAAATAGTAAAGCCGTACTTGTCATAACACTGCATTATTGTGATCCGTAGCCGTACTTGTCATAACACTGCATTATTGTGATCCGTATTTGAGAGTATGTGAATTTTATGAGATAACATATCGCAATGAGACCTGTGTGATTTAATTTGAGACTTGCTGCAAATTTACTATGAGACTATGTGAATAATATGAGATAGCATATCAAAGTGAGACCTGTGTACAACGAAATTTTACTGCAAGTTTACGCTGCAATCAAATAGTACAATATGTGAGACGTTCTTAAACTTAGTGATACAAAATAGTGTAACAACTAGCCTAAAATTTTAGCTAGGCAATCATGCAAAATATGCAAATGAGCTTTTGTCAAATGTACGTGTGTTCTCTAGTAGTTTTGTTTACGTATTTACGTACTTAGGTAGCTACGAATATACATGTATAGACAGACCAGCAACACGAACATAGCAGACACTTTTTAAACACACACATTCACACACACCCGCACAATTACACAGATGAAAACACGCAAAGACACACACACATAACTCACCTACATAGTTACACGTTATTTTTCCGTTACCTCATTCTAAAAAAGCCTGCTGCGCTGTGGCGCAGCAGGAAAAAGGCTTTCAAAAACAATCTATCTCTAACAATATTTAAGCAAGCATGATCCTAACATTAAGATGCACCAGTTCTCACTATATCGAAAACGTGAAAATCAAGTTTAAGTTAAAAGAGCGCTTTGTTTGCAGAATTTTTCAACCATATTTATAATACATGCTCATTGTAATCAATTCCACCCACCGCCAGGTAATTAATTGAAAGCAGTGAAAAATACTGTTGATTACAAATGACGCGGCGGAGTGGCTCAGTGTCAGTGTGTCATACTGGGGATCGAGAGGTCCACGGTTCGAATCCTCAAATATATAATATATAATCATAATTATTGTATATTATACATTTGTTTAATATATATACAGCTTTGTTTGCATTGTGTAGCGGAATAGACAGCGTTGACGTAGGCTAGGGCATGAACACAATCATCGGTATTAGTAGTCGATAAAACAGGGTTACAACTATCAGATGAACAATGACTCAGGGGTGTCCTAGCTTGCGCCGCGTGTTCCCCCCTTGACGCGGCCTTATCTAGTTTCCCTGATTGCTAGAGCTAGTGGCACCTGAACCCTGCTTAGTAACCGCTGATCGGCAATTTCTGGCTATGTGCCCTACACCACCGCACTTATAGCACTTGCCTGAGAACTTATTTCGTGGTCTGTTGTCACTGTCAAGTTTCTGAGACATGTTCAAGACTAAACTTTCTAGCTTCTCAAAACGAGCTTCTAGGGCCTTCAGTTGCTCAGAGTGATTACCACTATCTTGGGCAGAAACCCGAGCAGAACTAGAGGATCCACCCGAATCTCCCCCTCCGGTTTCGCGCAGCCCTCGCGTCCCCGTGGAAGAGGTTCCAGTGGACCCAACATGTCCTCTATCCCTATGGCCACTATACTCAAAAGCTGCTACTGATCTGTCTTGCTGTCTACAATGCGTTTCAATTCGCATCGCCATTGTCAGCGCATCCTTCGCCGTCAATGGGTTTGCGATCACTAACTTTTCCTTCAAATGCTCCCCTATCTGACACATAAAGTGCCGTCTCAAAATTCTCAGATGTTCCTTGAGCGTCTCTTCGGGATAGGCTTTAGGGATCATCTCTTCCAGAGCCAAGTAGAAATCCTGAGCACTCTCTCCCTCCTTCTGAACCCTAGAGGACAATTTCATCCAATAGGTATCGGCTTCCCCCTCCGGGATGAATTCTGCTTCAAATTTTTGCTTCAGTTGAGCCAGAGTGTATGAAACACCCACCGAGACCTGTTCAGCTACAAGCCTATCCCAAAAAGTCGCTCCCCTACCTCGCATCAACCCTGGCAAATATTGCCGTTGTTTTTCCTCAGACCAGCCATTCGCCTCTGAAATGCGATTAAATTCGCCAAACCAAACTCGGAAGTCTTCTTGTCCATCATATGGACGGGGTTTCAGTTGGAAACCAGACATCTCGGGGTAGGGGGTAGAGAAAATCGGGTCAGTCGATGTATCGACTAAATTTAGGGTGTCGTCCACAGTGTTAGAGGGCGCACCCGCAAGCCGTGACACTGTTTCTGACTCGGACCTAGTCTCCCCACGCTTCACAAATCTCCCCCTACTGTCCCGAGGAGGCGAATGGCTGATGGGCATAAAGATGCCCAAAAGTTCAACTTACCAGTACCGCTGCCACCAAATGTAGCGGAATAGACAGGCAGATGGAAGGCGAGGACGCAGACAAACAGGCAGGGGTTTATTGGCAGAGGGCAGGCAAGGGCACAGAACGAAGAAGCAGTGAACAGACAGACTGATTATCTATGCACAGTGCGCGCTTATATAGCGTGAAAAGTCGTATGCAAATTAGATAAGAGCAATATGCAAATGAGATAAACATGCATGAAAGTTGTACAGCATGAGTCATCGCTAAGCCAACTTTCATGCATGAATACGTACAGCAGTACGTATTCACATTACATTTCCCCCTTTCTTTAAAAAAAGGAATTTGTCCTCAAATTAGCTTCGGAAAACTGTGCATGGAAAACCGTCGCCAACAAACTACACAAAAATTTTAAATGTTCAATTTTAAATGTTCTTCAGTGGCGGTTCTTCTGGCCCAGGCCGGCTCTAGCCATAGTGCTATCGCTGCCAGCAGTAGAAAGCAGAGGGATCGTGGACTTGGCATCGCGCTCCGTTCTTAGGCCCCCGCACCCGAGGTACCCCCAGCGCTCGAACAACAGGACACTCAGTCCACCCCGCCAATCCACGCCCAAATCATCGTTAAAGTCGCAGCGTTGGGTTACAGCCGAAGGTCTTCGTAACTGCTTCGCTGGCCGGCCTGGGTGCTTCTTGCCACTATCTGCCAATCACACAGCAAAACAAAACAAAAAAAACAAAACAAAAACAAAAAACAAACAAGATAGTTAGCAGTCGGACGCACTATCGGTCCATTTGTTAATCCATGGTTTAAATGCTTAACTAGTTAGTCCAACAATCTTAGTGTATTATTACTAACAATAAACAGTCCATATAATTTGTACCCTCTCGTTTCACTCTTAAAGTGACCATGTGTCTCTTAGTGGGCAACTATTGCCATTATCGAACCAATCGTTCTCGTTTTCTGACCAGCTGCAAGCCTATCTTTGGTCAAAGGAATTTCGCCAGTTTTACGTCTATGCGGCCGT
>JASANF010002226.1:0-11373 GCA_030248245.1 Trissonchulus sp. WLG1_4 | reverse complement strand
CTTTTTGTGAGTTCAGTCTTTTGCAGGTGTGGGCTACGAGGCCAAGGCTGACGACGTTTGGCTGAGTCATTGTCAAGACCATGAGTTGCTATCATCGCTGAATCCAGTGGGCACCACTGCCAGCTCTAGTGACCTGAAATTTAGCCTAGAAAATCGCTCAAAAAACAGCCGTGCACGTGTGCAGTAAGCTAGAGGAGAATTTATATTACTGCTTGGTGTACCAGTTTTTTTTTAAGTTAGCGCGTGATTAGGTTAATTTTTTGAATAATACTACAGCAAAAAGAGGCGTTTAGATGACACGGTGGCCCCCACAAAACCTGGAACTGCCCAGTAAAACTTCGGCTGTTTTGGAGTATAAGTCGTCCAGTCCGAAATTTTTTTAATTTTGGATATCTCCATGTTTGGTAAAATTTAAGAATCAGGTAGGGGTCTCGGGGTCTTGGTCTAGGTCTCGGGCTTGGTTAAAACCCGAGACTAGCCCAGTCTCGGTCTCGGTCTCGGTAGTCGAAAAGTCTCGGTTTGTACCCGGTCTCGGTTTTTCAAATCTGTGAAAATTTTTCCTGTGGTCCCCCCTTTGGTTTATGTTTTTGGCAGGAAATTTTTTTCGGAAATGTTCATTTCACCAGAATTTCACTGAGATTCTGTCAATTTTTTCTGAAAACAACTTTACCGTGGTTGTTTAGTTTATCAGTAAACACAGTACATACACAAAAATGTACGTTTATGATTAGGTTTCTTATTTCATATTATCTTTCAAGTCTGTCTGTGTAATTATTATGATATTTAATTCTTTAGTATTAGTGTTTGGCTGGTCAACTTTTTTATGCCATTTGGTGGCTTCACATACTTAACTTACTTTCACATACTTAATCAATTAGTATGAGTTTAGCAAAAAATCAAAACAAGCACTTCTGTTGACGAGGGCTTATAATTTGACGTGACCACATTAAAGTATTATTTTACCGTATCGGTAAAATTAGGCGCGGCACGCACCAAAATTTGTCACCAAATGTCAGGACCTACTACTTAGTTTTTCATTTTCAATCAAGTCATAATGAGTCTGTTCGATTGTCTGAGTTCGACGATTACGTTTTACGTATGTGTAAGTACATACAATTTAAAAATTGATCGGTGATTTAGAATGCTTTAACATTTTATTTTTATATCATGCTAAGAAACACAGACTAAAAACATTATTCTACTTTCTATGTCAGGAAAAAATTGCAAAAATTTCAGAGCTGATGGGAATCGAACCCCCTAACCCGTGTTTCGCAATCACACGTCTTATTGGATAGGCCACAGCTCCGTTGGATGATTCGATTATAATCGTGCCTAACTAAATGTTTTGTTAAGTGCATCACGAGAAGAACTGCCTTGACAGTGATTCAAAAGAATCGATATCCAGTCTGCCATTGTTTGTTATGCAGAGACACGCACACACACATACACACACACAACGTACGCGCTGCGAGTCGCACACAAGTCACAGCTGGTCATTCCAGCAGGTTTCAGTGATGCACTGAAACTGAGCATGATTTACATGCATTTTCATTTTCAGTGCATTAACTGAAATTAGTATGCATGGCCGCTGAGGCGGCCGCGCAAAAAATCTGTGAAAGTTCAACTAAACGCACTACTAAGAACTATGCGGTGACACATGTAGTTCGGTAGATGAGAAGACAAGACTCTACTGACTACTCCCAACTGAAATTTAGTCCCAGGGGATTGAGGGGGCCCCACGCACAGGGGTGTCACGCCGGAGGCAAAGAATGAAAGAGCGTCACGGCGCGCAGGTCTAATTTTTGAGCCAATGCCAAACCCTTTCTATCTTGGGTGTATTTTAGCAGAACATTGGTAATTCCAATACAATCGGAGCTATTTTTAACTAAATTAGAGCCAAACAGTGTCAAAATTTGCTATTTTCTGGCAAGAACAAGGACAAATTGCGTCTGTTTTGGAACAGGGGTCAAAATTTCACAATATTTAAGAGGACATGGTCCCACAGTCCCACACAAACGGGGGAAAGAACCAGCAATGTAACCAAAATTGTCGTGATGTAGCTGTTATTTATACATAAGGTGTCTGACCATGGTCTTGTAATATTACCTAAAAACTTGTAAAAAGTCATCAAATCGATAGGTAAAAAAATGGCGAAAAATGACCCAAAGTCTCGGTTTTGGCGGTCTCGGAATTTGGTCTCGGTCTCGGTAGTCTCGGTTTCGTGGTCTCGGTCTCGGTCTCGGTCTCGGAAAAAAAACCGAGACTTCCATCCCTATTAAGAAGACTCGCGTTTCGTTATTTGTTCGCAGCTTGATACCATTTTCAGTAACTGCTCGATTTTTGTTTACGATGTGATTGACTATTTCAGTTATCACAAATTCACTCGCGCGAAGGATCTGTCCAACAAGTCTGCCTCGGATATCAGCATTGTCACTGGCAGGGCAACTGTTTGCAAAAAGGTCGGTTGTATGTTTCAGTTCAAAATAGTTCGTCCGATAAAGGTCAGAATATATCCACTGTGACTCGTTTAGCGAGAGGAGCGGGGCAGCCGGCTCTCTTTCGAAATTTTTAAGAATAAAACTATACACAAGGCCTCCTTGTTTTTTATCAGCCGGTCAAAAATTATCCTGCTGTTTCAGATTTGTTTTCATAACTTTTGAAAAGTTGTCTCTTATGGTGGGCATATTGGAGCTTGGAGGCTGTACAAAACGGGTTTAGATGGGCTCAGGCGCCCAAATGAGTCCTAAACACGAGATAATAGTCAAATAAGCCAAAAAATTATAATCGTGTGCACACTCACAAATCACATGAATCGCGTTTCGTGGTCATAGGGTCACTTTAGATGACGGACACAACGGTAAATCATGTGAAACTTAAATAGTACTATTTCGGGCCTACATGTAACGGGGTCACAATTTTTTTTTGGGGGGGGCGGCCTTTTCGGTTAATTTTTTGAGACTGCCGACTGCCCCCCTAACCGACTAAAAATACCCTAGATTTTGTAAAATTTTCGAAAAAAGTGCCAGTTTGCCCAACCTTTAGGGACCCTCCCCAAAACGAATGATTTCGGCCTAGTTCATACTAGTCCGGAAGTGTCCATAGTTGTCCGTGTCCATGGCCGGAAAGTTCTTCGTAGTATCTGTCCGTATCCGTGTCCGTAAGCAGCATCAGTTCATAGTTCTACGGACAGACTACGGACGACGCGTATGCGCACAAAATAACTCTAATATGTCCTGCTCATTAGTATACGCACGAGAACGGTTGTTTCAAAAAAAATCAATAACGCTTTACACAAAAGCAAACTACTGAGCTGGGTCTACCTACTAGAGTACCCATGCCGGCCCAGCATTTTTGTAATCTTCTATGTTTTTAGTTCCAATTTTAAGTTAGATGCTAATAAGTTTCGTCTTTTTGCTTTACAATGGCACAGCAACTGTAACGCCTCTCTGCTTTAGTAAAGTTTGAAAAAACTTGCAGATTTTAGAGGATATCGCGGAATCAAAAAACATAGAAGTGTCTGGCTTCTGGGGGCTGCCGCCCCCAGACCCCCGCAACTGTGTGTTTTGATCAAAGATATATACAGATTTTAGAGGATATCCCGGGGTCAAAAACAGTAAAAGTGTCAGAATTCAACTCGACTTCCGGACATCCGCACAGCCCTTACGGACGCTCACGGACAAGTGTTCTTACGGACATCCTGACAACTGTGAATTAAACTTCTGTTTCGGACACGGACAGCCCTTACGGATAACTATGAACCTGGCTTTAGGGGGACCAATCGGCATCCGGCCAGTCGGAGTAAAACTTTGATCTATATTCGATAACAAAAAACTATTTTCTCCGAATGTTTAGCAAGTGGCAAGCAACACTGGCCAAAGCATAAATTCTTTAATCGGAAACTCGGACGAAATAGATTTCTTGAAAAAAGTTATTTCAAAAGTAGAGATATTTTTTCCGTAGGTTCTTTTACGTGTATAAGGCATACCGTTAACTATCTTGGTTTATTTTCTCATTGTTAGTGATACGTATGATGGTTCTCTAATTAAAAAAGCATAGACATAAAAAAGAATAATGGGTAACAATCTTTATTTTATATACTGACCCTTTTTACTGAAATCTTCGTTGACTGCAAGTTGGTTAATGAACTTTTTATTTAGAATAAATCTGAATCACTGGACGTAGCAGAAAATAATTCAACTGAATCAAATCCACCGGAAGAGCTTAAAATTCAAGAAGAACACGAAAAACGACTAATTATCAGTTCCAGTGACGCCCATTCATATTTTGCTGCGAAAATGAAGAAAAGAAAAGAGAAAGAAGGAAAAAGAACGCTAGAAAGTGACAATGCTTGTGATGTGATTGATTCGAATTATAGTGAAGACATAACTACGAAGAAAAAGAAAAAGAAGCACAAACATAATATAGAAACTGAATCTTAGGCATCTCTGTTATTAGTTACGCTGTTATTTTTTATTGTTTAAGAAATGCACAGACTGTATTTATTACATTGATTAAGAGTAAACTGAAGCTGTAATACACAGTGAAGTTTGGTACCTGTGTAAAGAGTGAGATATTTAGAGTTGATTCATACTTAATACTTGATAACACTCAATACATGTGGTATTTTTCAGTAGAACGGCTAATACGACAAATTTGGTTTAATGCATAAAGACAGTCTAGCTTTAAAATTAGTCTAAAGCCTTATAATATAATATAATATAATATACCTAATTTGCATAATTACTGCAGACACATAATGAACTGAGAGTAGAGTATTGTATCAACAGAAAGCTAATATAATATAGGACTCAGCATAGCGGAACTGTAACGGAGCCAGTAGAAAATCTAGCCGTTATACAGCAATTCTCAGTAAGCCAAAATTTTCAAATTGCCATAACTCAAAATTTTGTTTTTGCATATACGCCCCTTGGCATAGGTATCGCCCTTTAGACTGCGTTTAGCAAAACTGATCTAAGACCGTGTTTAAGCATTCCACCGATTAAGGCTCGATTCATTCTTACAGGCGTAAATATGTCCGTCCGTTCAGCCTGCAGAATGACGTCACTAGCAGCACACAGGACGGATTTTGCGTTCAAAACGGGTTTAAAAACTTCAAAACCAGTTCAAAAAATTTTGAACTGGATTTGAACAAGCAACTTTGGACTAGTTTTGAATGTTTTTTAGACGTTTTTGTAACTGGTTTTGAACGTTTTTAAACTGCAAAACTACGTTCAAGAGTCTAAAACGAGTCCAAAACATTTGCAGCGCAAGTTTGAATGAAATTTGAACTAGTTTTAGACTAATTTTGGACGGGTGTCAGACATACGCTGACTAATTTTCAACTCGTTTTGGACTGGTTTTGAATGTCTGTTCCTTCTAGAGAACGAACTATTGTTTTCAATTAAGGCTCGATTCATACTTTCGTCCGTATGTCCGTTTTGCCGGCAGAATGACGTCACTGGCAGCCTAGTGCAGTGGATCAGCCAGCGCATGTGACGTCATTATTTCGTCATTTTGTCGGCTGAACGGACATACGGACGAAAGTATGAATCGAGCCTAATGGCTCATAGCGTTTAACGCTACTGAGCAGGTTGCATAGGCAGTATGTTTTATATGTATTTTCCGCTTGGGAGTAGGGCTAGGCACGGTTACACGGTACGAACCGTGTACACGGTTAGGGCTCACTATCCGCGGTTACTTATTAGCGGTTACAGCGTGTACACGTTAAGACAGAGTAACCGCGGATAGTGTAACCGTTTACTCTAAACGGATAGTGTAACCGGTTACTCTAAACGGATAGTGTAACCCGTTACACTACCTATCCGTTTTCCGACTTCGTGTAGCCGTTAAGAAAAAATGTTCGTTTGGGCTGCTGGATTTATGCAAACTAGCCTTTAACCGTGCGCAATTGTTTTGCCGCGTGTGTTACTTCATTTCGTATACACATGTGAATGCATGCTGTATTCTTCAAGATGTATAATAAAGGCATTTATACTGACAGCTCAACATTGTCAGATTCAGTTAGCAAATAGCATGTACACGCGGTTACTAGCTTTCGAAACTAACCGTGTACACGGATAGTGATTTTGTAACCGTGCCCAGCCCTACTTGGGACTGGGAGCTGCCTGCTGATTTTTGCCTGTGTATATGCAGAAAAATCAATAATCGATGTACACTGCTGTAAAAATTTAAATTTAAATAGCCAGGAGACATATTGCATAGATTCGTACTAAGCACCTGACTGATCACGTTTTGTAGAACTTTGCTACAGCCAATCAAAACGAAGCACGCTACTAGCTGAGGGCTAATCAAAACTGAACACAGTAAAGCTTAAGGCCGCTGTCAGCTGGGCCCATGAGTTAGCAGGATACCCGAACCCCTGCCTTGTAGCGCCAGCAAAATTTATTCTCAGGGGTATTCTACGATTGGAAAAATCGAAATCCTTCAAACGCTTCCATAAACCTATTACGTCAGAATTTTTTGCAAACTTGTTACATCTTGTGATCAATCGAACATGCTGCACCTCGGTTTTTTGGCCATCATCTCACTATGCTCTAGTGACTTTCTGAGAATTTCAGAAACTCTATCACTAAAGCCAAAGCGTATCAACATTGAGGTTCAACCCGATTATATTAAATGCTATATGAAAAAATCGAAAACTGATCAATTAGGTCAAGGGAACTCGATCTATATTGCCAAATCACAAGGGTCTTCTATTTGCCCTTACAATATAATTGAAAAATATTTACAATAGCTTGATCGTAATAACTGTCTACCGGAATACAATATCTTCCCAAACTTATGGTTTCGCAAATCAACAAATGCCTACTATCCAAGATTCCAATGCCCACTAAAATATTCATGTATAAGAGACACATTCAAGAACACATTGAGACAAGCTGGATATGACCCGTCCAAACTCGGACTCCACTCGCTACGAACCGGAGGAACCACACTGCAGCATGTAATGATACTTTTGAACAGTTATTACCAGCTAGTGTGATTTGATCGGTATGCTTGATTATCTATATAGTTTGTCATTAAAGCTATAACATCTGGTGACCCTGAATTGAACTCTGAAAATATGAAACTTCACATATTTATACTTTTCACTTTGATACGTCTTTCTTCAAGTTCTCTGGCACAACAAAGCGCATTTTTACGCCTGTACGCAGCAACAATTTTGCAAACTCAAACTCACCTGCAAAGACATTTCTTATCCAGCAAACTCTGTTCAAAGATTGCCGCATCAACTTTCGGGATCGATTGGAGCTCACTAGCTGTTTCACGTCAACATGCTACATCTCTGCGATTATTATTAATCATTGCCGGAGATGTCGAGCTGAATCCCGGACCTGTTGGTGACATAAACCGGCTCAAGAAAGATACCCTAATCAAAATCCTGTCGATTCTCAAACGGAATGAACCGGATTTCCAATGCCCAAGTACGAAAAACGATATCGTCGCATTGCTACAAGCAGAAAACGCCTTGGCTCTAGAATTAGCTATGGACCTTGTCGAAGGCATTCGACCAGGACCACAACCGGCAAGCTTTTTGCTTGAAAAGCGATGTAAGTTACCAGACTTTTATCCTAAGGATCCGAAAACATGGTTCAGGCAATGTGAGGCTCTTCTCACACAGTACACACCAGAGATGCCTCTCTGTTGGCCGCACTTTCTACAGAAATTGTCGTTGAAGGCGGCGTTAACTTGGAAGGATCCTTTGAAAATATTCGTGACAATATACTATCCTACCTATGCGACAGCGACGAAAGAATGTTACGAAAATTGCTAGCTGAGCAAACTTTGGGAGACCGTCGTCCATCTGTTGCTTTGCGACACTTACAGCGATTGGCCCCAAACAACGATCAACTCGTACGCCTACGATTTTACGAAATACTGCCAGAGTCAATCCGAGTTGTTTTGGTGTCTCTACCAAACCTCGAATTAGACAAACTTGCTGAAATTGCTGATAAGATGCTGGAGCAATTACCCTCTAAGATCAATAAAGTAGACGCAACTCAATCTGATGTCAAAGACGATATCCAACAATTAAAAAGTACGATAGTTGAGCTCACCCAAAAAGTGAACGCCATCAACACTAATCGAGGACGCCAATATAGCCCGAATCGATCTAGGAGGGCTAACCGCACCCGCAGTGTGTCTACTAAGCTCAAATTTAATCCTAACGGTCCTCTATGTTACTACCATTTTAAGTTTCGCGAAAAGGCTCTTAAGTGTGTAGATCCTTGTCGCTGGAAACCGCCATCTTTAAACGGAGGCCCCTCATCCTGCAGGCAGGACTAGATGAGGTAAACACTATTTACATCCCTGCCACACCGGTCGGACAATTTCTAATTGACACCGGCAGTAAATGTAGTCTATTACCCCACCGTCTATTTCCGGCTAACAGCAAACAAAAAACGCTTACAAAGATTGTTGCTGCCAATGGAACTCCAATTGGTTATTACGGCGACACTTACTTCGATTTCAAACTCGTTATTGATTCGAAAATCAAACAATTCAATTGGTTATTCAAAGTCGCCGATGTCGAAGACCCAATACTTGGTAAAGACTTTCTGCAACATTATGAAATTATAGTAGACACTGGATCAGAAAAACTTTTCACAAGAGACAGTATCAATGTTAAAGTGAATTCGATCAGCCACGACTCCCAGCAACGTCGCTTACAAGACTTGCTGGCCAAATACAACCAATTAACCCAACCACAATACAGTTCAAAAAGTGGATGCGACATGATCCACCACTACGTTACCACTACTGGACCTCCATGTTTTACTCGGCCTCGCAGGCTCTTCGGAAAAAAACTGGAAGCAGCCAAAAAAGAATTCTTCGAGCTCGAAAAGCGAAAAATTGTCTACCGTGGAGAATCTCCATGGGCATCACCCCTACATGTGGTCACTAAGTCAGATGGGACCCTAAGGCCATGTGGTGATTACAGGGCTGTAAATGCACAGACGACACCAGACCGATATCCCATGCCACATCCCGCAGACGTTATCGGCAAATTTCACGGATGTAAAGTTTTTTAAAAGCTAGATCTTCCGAAAGCGTACCACTTAATTCCTGTAGCGGACGAAGATCAGCCAAAGACGGCTATTACCACCCCGTTCGGACTATTTCTCTACCGCAGAATGCCGTTTGGGCTGCGAAATTCAGCTCAAACTTTTCAACGGTATATGGACAACATTTTCAAAGAATTTGACTTCGTGGGAAATTACATTGACGATTTGTTAATTGGCAGTGAAGACATGGAACACCATTTCAACCACCTGGAGCAAGTTTTTAAAACTCTACAAGACAATGGTTTGTATATAAAGGCCAATAAATGTGAATTTCTAAAAAGCAAAATTTGTTTCTTGGGGCTACAAATTGACGCAGAAGGTATTTCTCCGAGCCCAGAAAAGACAATAGCTATAACTAATTTCCCAAAACCTGAGACACAGAAAGAATTAAAAAGGTTTCTAGGAATGTGCGGATTTTATCACCGCTTTATACCTCACTTTTCAACTCTATCTGCACCCTTAACAGATCTCACACGTCAAAAAACCAGCGAAGTCACAAAATCTTCAAAACTGGTGTGGAACAATGCTGCAGAAAAAGCTTTCTCAAACCTAAAAAATGCCATATGCGATGCAACTACACTGTGCCACCCAAATCCCAATGCTAAACTCACACTAACAACTGACGCTTCAGCTTTAGCGATAGGGGCAGTATTGCAACAAGAGACTGACAAAAAGCCACCCAAACCAATAGCATTTTATTTAAAAAACTGACTGAAAATGAAAGAAAAAGTCAGTTTTTGACAGAGAACTGCTAGCTATTTTCAGCGCTCTAAAGCATTTCAGCTGGCTTTTGGGGTTTCCTTCAGCATTAGAACAGTCCACAAACCTCTGGTTCATTGCTTGAATATGAAAAATCCAACCCCCCAACAATCGCGCTGGCTTTCCTTTATTTCAGAATTTTGTGCACCCATTGTGCACGTGTCCGGCCAAGAAAAACTTAGTTGCCGATTGTCTATCTAGGATTTCAACCATAACTACAACAGACAACTAATCCTTAGCCAAAGCACAAGAAGAAGACAAAGAACTTCAGTGCTTTCTTCAGAACACCAACCTAAAGTTATCCCAAGTGCCAACTGATGACAAGATTTTTACATGCTCGGAAAAAGACGGAAGACTGCGACCTTTTCTACCGAAAAGTTTACGAAAAAAAGCCTTCTCCGAAATTCACAATCTCCACCATCCAGGTATCCGTGGTCCACAAAAGTTGATAGCAAGTAAGTATATCTGGCCTGCAATGAACAAGGATATCAAAAATTGGTGCAAAGAATGTTCACATTGCCAGGTATCAAAAATCACTAAACATACAAAGTCAGCAATCGGTTCAATCCCAACGACAAAACGATTCAACACCGTTCATGTCGACATTGGGGGCCCATTACCGGTATCGAGAAATTACAAATATATTTTAACAATAATCGACAGTATACAGTTGGTTAGATGGAAGATTTTCTCTCTCGACAATATCTACAGAAACTGTAGCGTACGCATTTACAAACAACTGGATCAATCGTTTTTGTATACCGGACATTTTTAATATCCGAACAGGGGCAGACAGTTTGTAATCGAACCTATGGCACGAACTGATGATCAATTTCGGCATTAAACACCGCACAACAACATCATATCATCCCCAGTGTAATGGTGCTATTGAGAGATTCCACAGAACACTGAAAAACTCACTAAAAACCAAGTGCAATGGAAAGTCTTGGCAGACACATTTACCGCTAGTGCTACTAGGTATTCGAAACACTGTCAATATTCACGGATTCTCCCCTGGTCAGATGGGTATACGGAACTAATGTCACTTTACCAAGCTCATTTTTCAAAGAACCTCCAAAACTTAATTCCTGGATAAGTCCAGCTAATTTTGTCGACAAGGGATTTCATAGGTGACATCAACATTTTGGACCGCCAACTATAGAATATAACTCAAAGATCCAGGTCTTATCAGAACAACTTGATGTTTGGTTGAAGTTAAATGCGAATTTTTCATCTTCAAACGTCCTTACTACGGCCCTTTCAAAGTTATAACCAGAACTCAAAAACGGTCACTGTGCGCTGAAAGGTGGAAGAATGAATACTTTCCATCACAGGAAAACTGGCATTCTGCTCAGACACTGAACTGCACACAAAATAAAAACACGTTTCATTTATTGAATAAACAATAGCAGATTTTACCAACTCCGCTCTCCAGGGCGGGGGCATATGTAATGATACTTTTGAACAGTTATTACCAGCTAGTGTGATTTGATCGGTATGCTTGATTATCTATATAGTTTGTCATTAA
>JASANF010002225.1:0-49335 GCA_030248245.1 Trissonchulus sp. WLG1_4 | reverse complement strand
ATGCTGACTATTCATTCATGTTTTTAGGCATCGAGTGGTTTTTAAAACACCTTTTAAATCATGCATTTTTTCTCCAAGTTTAATATTAAGATGTCGAATTAGCAGTGGCTGTTTTTCTGTTAATGTTCACTAAAAAGGTTAACATATTATCTCTGAACAATATCCGCTGTCAAATACACCTGACGTTTACTTAGCTTTCTTGCATAATCTTGTGTTTAGCCAATGGCATTCGTCGTTCAAATCAGCAGCACATAATGGGGAGGGTATGATATGTCGTAACTGCTATTGCCATAAAAAACCGACGTGATTATGTATCGATCGACCCGATTGAGTCATAAATAACAGTTTTTTATAACCCAACCAGAGGTGTTTTTTAACACAAGAATGTTTCCGGAAGGTGAAACCGGTTAGTGTTTCACTATGGAGAACCTTCCGGATACGGACACGGACTCGGACACGGACAACTACGGGTACGGACACTTCCGCACTAGTATGAACTAGGCTTTAGTAGCCCAGTGGCAAACGACTTTGCCTAGTTCACTAAAGTCAGGTGCGAAGCGAAGCGAACCTATTCAAAGTTTTGTAAAAGTTTGGCACCAGGAAAATGTTTTAAATACTGCAAATAGCTAATCATGGTTATCTATTTCCATTGACGATGTGAGAAAGTTATTGACCAAGTAAGTTCTAATGTAATCCGTTACAGGCTCCATCCTTCAGCCCAGCATGCGGACAAACCGACATAGAGTATGCAGACTGCAGACAAAGCCTGTTGAACCTTTTCACTTGTATAGCATCCTACTGACGATATCAATTTTGACAGAGTGATGGTTCTGCTGTTACGTTTGTCCATCCGTCCAATTGTCCGTACGTCCCAAAGTCCGTACAGAAGTACAGTACTGACCAAAATTACTTGCTACAGACTCCGGAGTCAAAGCGGAGTCGGAGTTACTAGACTCCGGAGTCAAACTATATGCAATTCTATACCTCGACTTCTGAGTCAAGTGACTCAGACTCTGTTCTGACCCCGGAACCTGTAGTAAGTAATTTTGGCCGGTACTGTACGAATGAGTCGATCCTTAGCAGGCGTAGTCATACTCTTCCCATTATGTACTCTTGCCTTAAGCTAAATACCTAACATTGTGGCCAAGCAAGGTTAATGAAGTTGGAAACGTTTGTGTCGCAACGGGCAATAATAAATCAATGGCTTGCTGACCAAAATCATGCCACATAAAAATTATCTTTGTTTTGGAAGATTGTTGGGCAATTTCTCAGAAATTCATGCCGAGGTGTTTACCGCTGAGCGTTTTCATAAATTCCAACTTTTTTTGCCAAAAAAGGACCTTGCCAATAAATTTTGGAAAGTAATTAGGCTTTAGGCGTAAGTAAACTGACCAAAATCAAAATCAATTTCGGCCTAAGCCTCCGCATGAAGCCAACACAGCCCTTTTTCCTATCACAAAATATTTATTTCATTTTTCACCTCATTCATCTGAGTGAACCAAATTTTCGCTATACGCCAAAGAAAACTTTTTTAAGGAGGAATAGAGTTTTTTTGCTGAGGTTGTTTTTTGTTTTTCAGATTCCAGCCCACCTTTGAATAAAAATGTAGCATGATTGAGTGCAAATTTGACTTTTAAATTAGGTAAATTTTGTATAAGCTGGCAGTCTTAAACCGTTTATCGCTTCAGCACAATTCTCTCGTATTTATCAACTTGGCCAAATATTTTCATGCCTTAAATTCTACCATTTGTCACTTTAGCTATTGAAAGTCGCAAAACTACAGTCTGCAGTATACTATGACAGGTAGGCCCCAAAAGGGGCAAGGTTTCTTCCCCGGTGTCTACCTTTCTTACTGCACACTTACAGGCTACACTGCGTATCACACTATCACTTCATAACTAGCTTATTCTTATCTAATCTTGATTGATTGTAAAATTACGTGGGGGACTCCATCAGGCTGGTATTAGCACACAAATCCGCAAATTTAGCATCAGCAGACGAAACTTGTCATAACGATGTTTTCCAGTATTTCTTAGCGCGTTGACACCAACACTCCAACCAACAGTGACATAAGGAAGTTAGGCTTTTAGGTTTTGCCCAAGTATGTCCATTGATAGTAAACTACCAAGGTTGTCAAAATCGAGTGAGGTTTCATCGAGCAACCTCAGAGATAATTTGTGTGATTCTGATTTTTAGAAAGTTTCCAAAACTACCTAGATGTATGCAAAACTAGCCCATACATAGACAAAACCCACAGTATGCCTTTGTAAGGTCATGTTTCATGTAGAAAAACTTCAACAGAATTTATAATCGTTATCAGAGCGATAATATACTTAGGCTTCTTAATTGTCGGGATATTTAAATTTTTCCAAATGCATGCAACATGCTCACATGACTAAGCATATATGTCGCACGTGGAACGTTTTTTATAGCTCTAGCGGTGTCTGCTTGTGTTAAGGTCAGAACGATACTTCTTGAGGGCTATAATTTATAAATTTAGAGAAGCGACAACTGTTCGGGAATACATCAACGGCATTTACTCAGCATCATCAATGTGACTACGATCGCTAAGGGCCTATTCCTTTACCGGATTAAACGGACTGGACATATTTTAGTCCGAGGTTTAGGAATGGCTAATCGGGTTAAACGGACTAAACGAGTTAAAATGAGTCAGCGGCTTAATTTTAGTCTGACCCCATTCCAAAACTACCACTGGACTAAACGGATTGAACGTGCACGCTTAACATTAGCGTGCATAGTTAAGTCCGTTTAATCCGGGGGTTTTGGAATGGCGTTTTTAAACTGAATTTTTAAACCGTTTAGTCCGATTAAAAATTAACCCTTTACTCCGGTTAAGGAATAGGCCCTTAGATTCACTAAACGTGTTCGTTTCTGCTTACAGAACCATTTTCACTGGTAGCTTCGTCGTGAGTACAGTCTTGCCCCATATTATATAATGCCTTACAAAATTTTTGTTCCTTCTAGAGAAGGAACTATTGTTTTGAAATCAACTCTGCGTAGTGTAAAAGTAGCAGCCACATGTTCTTCAGCGCATATGATTAACATGTAAAATCAGTATGGGAACCGACAGCTCTTTTTTTCAAAGACAAGTCTTTTTTTAGAATTTTTCATGAAATAGTAGTCAACAACACTTTTGCACATATATTAAGCTGTCATTTGTTAGAATTTCGATTTAAAATTTTATTGTATGCTAAATTTTCAGACTAGATCCACATGCTAATCACGTGATTGTCTAGACTGCTGTCTGTTTTCTTCCTTTCTTTCTACATGGTAATAACCAAACACTGCTATTTATTGAATTGGAGTGGTCGAGTGGTCAAAAGCGCTATAAACGAAGATTGTTACAGACTACGTCGAGGGTTCGACCCCCAGCGTTGTTTTTTTGCAAAAAAATTACGCAACTTTTTTCTGCAAAAACTTTTGACAGGACATTTTCTTGTCGAAACATGCAGTGAGAACTTTTCGGCAACTAGGACATGTGTTTTTGACCAATTTGTTGAATTCAGCACCTATTAACCACTGAAACTAAATCAAGCATTTACACAGGTGTTAGTGCTTTCTATACATGGAAATACATAAAACAAGGGTGACGCTGAAATATTTTGGATAACATAAGCAGAATTTGCACTCGGCAAAGGAACCTTGCCCCTTTTGGGGCCTGCTTGTTTTAAGTGTGACCAAGTGTAAGAGTCTGTACGTAGGCTACATTGTAAGCGTAAGTGTGGAAGGCAAGGCAATAGGTAGGTACATGTTCACTATGACTGTAGGCAAGTGTAATTTTGTTGTTATTCTACTTTTCGTTTATTTTCAGTTCTCTGCTAAATTGATGCGCTTAGCTATTCTAATATTGGCGTAATCAATAATTAATAATTGTAATTAATAATTAATAATGTGGGTGGGACACATTAGTAGGGCCTCCATAAACAGTTGCGCAGCCCATAAAGCAAACTAAGAAAGCCAGCCTTACGTGACACGTGAAAGAGCGTCAAGCCGGACTGACAGTTCATTAACAAATCAATCGGTGAGGGTTGCGTGAGAGGATAGACCATATCTGGGCCTTAAATTCTTAAAGTGGGTGATCGGATCTTTTATAGCTGTTGTTTGAGGGTTGTGACGGTTGCACGTTTTCAGGTTTGCCATATTTGCCCTTAGGCCTCAGGCTTAGGCTGAGGCTTAGTGCTTAGGGCTTAGGTTATCTTCTCTTTCTTCTCTGATCACACACTTCTAGATACCCATTACTTGCTGTCTGCAGTCTGCACTGTCCACTGATCACTTGGTTTATATCGTTATACGGAGGTGGAACTTGTCTCACAGCAGATCAGATCATATTTAACTCGTACCCAGAGATGCACGGGAGAAATCGGCGAACGGGGGGGGGGGTGCCCGACCCGTGGCGGAAGGGGGGGTGGTCACTAGTTTTGGCCATTTTTTGGCGACAGCCTAAAATTTTTCACAATTTTTCGATTTACAACTCATTTTGGGGTACTTTTTTGGCCGCAGGCGAAAAATTTTTCCAATGTTTCAATTTTTTACGAAAATTTGGGGCACTTTTTTGGCCATCAGAGGGGGGTTGGGGGGTTTTGAGGGTGCCGGATGCCGGTGCCGGATGTCTGAAAGGGGCGGACCCACTTCCCTACCCCCCCTATGTGCATTTATGCTCGTATCCCATTTTAGTGACAGCAGTTATAAGCGATATTAACTCATTATCAACTCATACTGAAGTTGTAAAACATCAAAAAATCTTCTGCATATTATCAACCAACTTATTTTTTACAAACTTGCAGTTTTTCAAGGGTCAATAACACTCATACCGTACACACCAACTATTTTGGTAAAGCTTATCAGCTCAATTTTAGGCATTTTTCCATATATTTCATTATTTCTTCGCTCTGGTAAATAATGTCGGTATACTGTCAAGTAATTTATACATATGTCGCATTCATGTGTTGTGCAAGTCGTAGTATGCCAAACTAAGTGTACTGATCCACCATATTTTTAGTGTGACCAAAAGTTTGGCTCAAATTTCATTAAAAATTCAAGAAAAAGCAGTTTTCATAACTTCGGTGGGCTTTAACTAAACAAGCAGGCCCCAAAAGGGGGCAGGGTTCCTTCGCCGAGTGCAAATTCTGCTAAATTCTGCTTGCTTTACTCAACAGATTTCAGCTCTACTTTACTTTGTGCATTTCCTTTCATATAAAAAGCAGTAACACCACCTATATACATTTACTATATTTATTTATTATTTAGTTTCAGTGCTTAAGGTGGTAGTGTCGCCAAAGCAGTTTTGCTCATAGGTTGCAAAACGAGAGCTTTTTGCTTTGAAATTTTACGTTCACTGAGAAACTAATGAAGTGCCATATGGTATCAAATAAATACTGCCAGACACCAGACTACCAATATCTACCAATATTTTGAACCAATCACCATTTGTGAGCCAGACATCACACAATAGAGACATAAAAGTTCAAAAAATCGAGGCAGATATCAGATTGGCCAGCTTGTGAAGTACATGTAATGTTTTGACGCACAGTTTTTTCCAACAAATAAGAAAAATAAAAAATGAAGGTTCGTTTTTCTTTTGATTTTAAAACAAGTGTCTAAATTTTTCACAATTTATCATTATTGCTGTGAGTACTTCACAGGTTACGCATATTTTCACAGTTCAAACAGGTATTACTCCGCAACCACTGAAACAATTTGCACTAAATTTTGCGTGCATAAACTAGGGCATATGTGCTTTTAGTCTGTGTAAAGAATTTAAACAAAAAGTTTTTTAATTGTGACGAAAATATCAAATGTGAATAGGTTTTCAAAACGTCATTTTTCCGACTTTGCGGCGTCACTGCTAACTGTATGCTGCATCAATTTTGCTGAAACTTGGCAAAAATATTTGCCTTGAAACATATTTTTAGAATATATAAATAACAATGACCTATCTTTCACTGAAAATGTTTTATAGTCGCGCAAAATCGACTGCTTTCGCGACACTACCGCCTTAAGTGTTGAATTCACACTATAAATTCAACAGTTTTGCCGAAAGCACATTCCATTGTTGCCGAAGCTGCCTGTGATTTCAGCCAGCACGCAGTTGCAAATTTTTACAAGGAAATGCCCTGTCAAAGCAATTTTGCAGACAAAATTTGCGTATTTTTGGGCAAAAAAATAATTTATGGGGGTCGAACCTACACAACCTACGTGTACAAATCTTCGTACTAACGCTTTTGACCACTCGACCACCCAACTTCGATGAGTAAAGATGTTTGGTCAAGACTATGTAGAAGCACAGTACGAAACTGACATCAGTCTAGACAATCACGTGATTAGCATGTGTATTTAGTCTGAAAATTTACCATACAAAAAAATTTAAAATGACAAAATTCGAATAAAATGACAATTCAATACATGTGAAAAGTGTTGTTGATCATTATTTCATTAAAATTGTAAAAAAGCACCTGGTTTAAAAAAAAGAGCAGTTGGTTCCCATACTGACTTTACGTATTAATCATATACGCTGAACAACATGTGCCTGCTACTTTTACCCCACGCACAGTTGATTTCAAAACAATAGTTCCTTTTCTAGAAGGAACAAAAAATATTCAACCATTTTACTCAATCGAAAAAGGTATCGGGAAATTTATTTGGGTACTCTCAAATTTGCTTTCTTTGCATTTCCATGAACCCGTCATGGAAATACTAATCGTACTAAATGCTAGTCGTTACTTCAACTAAAATCACTCATTGTGCTCAGAAATGACAGATTTTTAAAAACTTTAAACTTAGTTAATAAGGGCTTCATTGGGGTCATTTAATATTACACTAAGCACAGTTTGTCCTTGACCGCTGAAAAAATGGCGGACAAAAGCGTAAAAAATGCTATTTCATGAGGCTGAAGAAAATTTGCTATTTTCGAAGGGGTTTATTAAAACTGCCAAGGCTTTTGGCTACTATAACATATACTTACCAAATGTCCTAGATATATAATAGAAATAAGGGACTATATTCCTGTAATGGTGTCAAATGGTTTTTTGTATTTCGTGTTATTGGCATGAGAATTCAGAATTGATGTTAAAAAACTTCAAAGTTACCGATCGCCTAGTATGACTAACAGAAATATGTCATATGTAGTTTAGCGGAAAATATTCTTAAAATAAAACGCGTTAGACCTTTTTTGAATGGAGTTTCTGAGTAGTGTAGGAGCCACAAAAATTTACATACAATTTTCCTAGTTCTCAAAAAATACACAAAAAATCCTGTTTTCGCGCCATAAAATGGCCGTAAAAGTTAGAATTGATTTTAAACTAAGCTCAAATATTGCTGTCTACATTTGCAATGTCTGTGCCAAATAAGATTTTGTTCGATCAAGTTTTCTTGAATTATTGCAAAAACTTCGAAAATGTAACTACCACCTTAAATGCTAGATTCAATAATAATAAAAGTGTTGAATAGAAAAATGAGGCACCAATTTGGAAAGAATGAAAGAAATGGAGGCGCCGGAAATCGCACCCGGGCCGCCTGCTTCAAAGTCAGGCATGCTAACCACTACACCACAGCCCCCGAATCTCATAGGTTTCCTGGCTCACCCGCAACCACAGGCTTTCTCGATCGACCAAGAACGATTCCCAACCAATACCAAGGGTTTAACCGGCTCACCCCTAACCGAAACCGAGGGTTTCCGGCTTACCCTTAACCGAGGGACCACACAGGAAAGAGACTATATGTACACATTCATACAGCACACAGCACGAATACCGTAAGGGTTGACGTGCCAACCTCAACCCAGGGCATGGGGCTCCTAACCCACCTCCGAAGACGGTTCGGGGATAAGGCTGTCCTGAGGACCCAGCTCTATCCTCTCCGTCCTGTCACGGTCGCCACTACGTTGAATAGAAAGAGGAGGCCCCAATTTAGAAAGAATGAAAGAAATGGAGGCGCCGGGAATCGAACCCGGGCCGCCTGCTAACCACTACACCACAGCCCCCGAGTCTCATAGGCCCTAATTCTCATTTACAACAAAAGGGCTAGTCCTTTTAAGGTGGTAGTAACGTTTTCGACAGTTTTGCAGGAGTAACACTTGACAACATACGATTAATTTTCAATCAATAATTTATAGTACGCATATTAATTTAGGAAACTATAATTTATTATGAGATAAATGCTTGCTAAAATAGCTTGAAACAATCATTTTTAATTTTCACAGAAAATATTTTTCAGCCAGTTACGACAATTTTTCGTAAATTTTATGTTTAGCTAAGCCAAAGTAGTAGCTAGTCAAAACGGTCGTTTATTGAAAAAAGAAAACAAGCAGGCCCCAAAAGGGGGCAAGGTTCCTTTCTTAGGTTCCTTTCTTTTCCTTCCTGCAAGGCAAAATTCTACTTATTTTACCTAGGAGAATTCAGCTTCGCCCTAATACCTGTGTACAGTTGATTCATTTCGTTTCAATGATTACGTTATGATCTCACACAAACTATAAATTCAACAATTTTGTCGAAAACGCATGCCATAGTTACCACAACTGCCTGTGATTTCAGTGACAAGAATACAAGAATATCTCCTGTCAAAACAGTTTTTGCTGACAAAAAAGTTTTTACATTTTTTGCAAAAAGTTTTACGAATGGGGTTCGAACCCTCGAAGTACATATCAACAAATTCTGTACTAGCGCTTTTGACCACTCGACCACGCCAGTTTGATGAGTTGTGATGTTTAGTTATGACTATGCAGAGGGAAAGTACAAGAGAAACAGACGACTAGACGATCACGTGAAAAGTATGTGTATCAAGTCTGAAAAATTACCGAACGAAAGTTTTTTTAATCGCAAAATTTTAGTAAAATGACAACTCAATACCTAAAAAAAGTATTGTTGACCATTATTTCAGTAAAAATAGTAAACAAAAAACCTGTCTTAAAAAAAGAGCAGTCGGTTCCCATACTGACTTTACGTGTTAATCATATGCGCTGGATAACATGTGGCTGCTACTTTTACACTATGCAGAGTTGATTTCAAAACAATAGTTCCTTCTCTAGAAGGAACAAAAATGACACACGGGCATGTCAAAAACCTTCAATTTAGATGCCAAAACTTATCCTTCCGCGTTTCACTTTTTGAGATTACGTCACATTTATGTAACATTTCTTTTTGAACTAAGGTACATTACACAAAAGTCCGCAAAACTTTACAACTATCAGAAGGATTTTGTTCAAAATTTGGGATAAATTGGCACATATATGTGTCTACTTTATAGTAAAATTTCAAAAATTTTGTTTACTTAAATTTTGCGTTACATCAATTTCATTCACAGAAATCTGTCAAAATGTACTTCCGTGGACTAAATTTCAAGTCTCGATGTTGCAATATTTTCATGCGTTATTTTACATGTTTTTCAGACAATTTCTGATGTGTCAATTTTTTTATTTGTGTTATTTTAGCCTATATCGTGAAAAAATTAGATTCAAAAATTCGTATATTTTTCAAAATTCGAAAAAATTCAAAATTAAAGGTCCGTAACTTCTTTTCTGCACTATATAAATGCCCCAAACTAAGCATTAAAATTCACCCTGTTATTGGCTATGTTGGTGTAAAGAATGAAATTAGTTGGAGTTACACTGTCAATTTTACAAGCAAAACAAGAAAAATGCAAAAATTAACGAAATTTGACTGCTTTGACAGTGTCTGCTGACTAGCTTGTTACAGATTTAAGGGGGTAGTGTCGCGAAAGCAGTTTTGCTCATAGGCTGTGAAAATAGAACTTTTTGTTTTGAAGTAGTACATGCAATGAGAAGCTAGTCCAACGCTGTATGGTATCAAATAATTACTGCCAGACATCACACTATCAATATTGACAAATATCTTGGACCAATCGTCATTTGTAAGCCAGACATCACACAATAGGGACATAAAAGTTCGAAAAATCAAGCCAGATATCAGATTGGCCAGCTTGTGAAGTACACATAATGTGTGGACGCACAATTTTTTCCGACAAATAAGAAAAAAGAAAATTGAAGGTTCGTTTTTCTTCTGATTTGAAAATAAGCGTCTAGATTTTCCACAATTTATCATTATTGCTGCTACTATTTTACAGTTTAAGTACACCTTCACAGTTCAAACTAGTATTACTCCACAGCCGCTACAGTAATCTGCACTAAATTTTGTGTGCATAAACTACAACATATGTGCTATTAGTCTGTGTAAAAAAACTAAACAGAAAAATTGATAAATGTGACTAAAAAATGGAATGTGAATAGGTTTTTTTTTCGTCATTTTTCCGACTTTGAGACATTATTGCGAACTATATGCTGCACCAAATTTGCTGAAACTTGGCAGAATAATTTGCCTTTTGGTAGATTTTTAAAATATAGAAAGAACAATTTCTAACATTTTACTGAACAAGTTTTACAGTCGCGCAAAGTCGACTGCTTTCGCGACACTACCCCCTTAAGCTAGACAATGTATGTATATAAGTGTAGTTTCAGTCAAGTTCTTTAACGTGAAAAAGACAGCTATTAAATTTATTCAGTCAATCAAAAGTTATAACACGTTATAAAAACTGTCAAAAACGTAACTACCACCTTAAATGTGCATAATTGTAATTGAAGTCTATTAATACCATAGTTTTCAAGTTTTGAGAAATTCTTGAATTAATTTGGTGAGGTTTCAGGTTTGTACTTTGTGTGACTGCTGAGACCTGGACAACTTTTGAGCTTTTCCAAGCCATCTGGGAGAGTCAAAACAATCTGGGATAATTATTCTTAATTCCCATTCCATTTCACTTAATTTTCAAATAACATTCGCTTCTGGTTTTGATTGACTTAATTGTATTTTCAACAAACACCCACATTTTTTACTGTCAAATTCATATTTGTCCGTGTCTTTATGGAATTTCAGTCAGTCTCGATATATACGCCCCCCCTTGAGGGAGCCGCGCATATATTACATTCAGAATACCGATAACCTCTTTTTTGGGTAGGTATATACTACATAGTATCTAGTATTTTTGGTACTAGTACTTTGGGCAGGGCCTTATCCAAAATTGGATTTAACGGATTAGATTTAAACTAATTTTGCTAATAACACAGCACAAAATCAAAATAACCGGCTGAAATTTTGCCCTACATTTTGCCGGCTGAAATTTTGGTATGTGTCAAGTTTCAGTAAACACAGTCTTGAACTGAAGAGGGTACACACCTCAAAACCGTACAAAAAGGCTTATTTTGCGCTCAGGATTAGACTAAGTCAGCTGCTCTATTACAGTTTGACTAAACTCAATTTCCGTAGTCCGCTTATGTAATCGCACCAAAAATCAGTGCGCCTAGTTTTAATTAGCTTAATCCGCTAAAGGTATGGATATTTACCGCTGACGATGTGACAGTACATTAAAACTAAAACTACGATTAGTCTATAGGGGAATAGTTTGGTTCCATAGGACCATAAAATGTGTTTATTCATAAATTTGCTTGAAATAACCGTTCATTCAGATGTCTTTCATTTTTCCGCACTCCCCCATGTTAGCATGGCAATTAAAGTTTTTTCATTTTGGCTTTTAGAATTGACAATTTGTTCTAATTTGACTGTCAGTAGGTTTCTTTCAGGGCATTTTTGTTTACTCAGGCGGAAGGCCCCAGATCCCGATCGGCTTTGAATTAAAGTAGCACTTTTGGTCAGGCGTGAACTTTAGCTGAAACTTCAAACAGGTCTGTCTGTTAGGTCAAACTATAGTCTCTTTCTTTAGACCCATTGCATAGTCCAGAGCCTAGGGAACAAGTTATTGTTTTAAGGATTTAAAAAAAGTCAAACTTGTGAGCTCACGATTTCAAGAGAGATTTTTGTCATAGCGTTTTTACTACTTCTTCAATTGTGAATTCCTTATACTACCTTTTTAAATGTGAATTCCTTAAGAAAACACATCAATACAAAAGAGATCGCGTAAACATGTTGCGTGACGTTAAAGCTTCAACTTTGTCAGCCTTTTCTCCAGTTTGTTTACAAATAACTACCAGTTTTTTAGTAAATGCTGCGTGTATGGGAATGCGTTCTGTGCCCACGGGGATTTTCAACCCGCCCACTGCAACATGCCCAGCCCTGCTGAGGCCTACTGGTTCAGTAGTCGCAGTTTGTAGCAGGGGTGGACGCGGGTCAAAATTTTCTAACCGCGACTCAACCCAACCAACGGCTTGATGCTCATGGGCAACCCACGAGTCACGACCCAACCGGGGCCGTAAAAGTCAACCCGCGGCCGCGACCCATTTTGACCCACCTCTATGAGATAACATACATATGGTTGTTTTCAGCTGATGACCAAGTCTAATTTCCAATTTCCACAGTGTTGTACACAACACACATTATTACTTGTCCAGTGTCCACATTACGCAGTACCCATATTGTCTAAAATAAGTGGTAATCTTTCAGGTTTCGTGGGTACGAAAAAATTTAAGCGACTCACGCATCCTGAAAATTCCGTAACCGCGGGTTGACCCACGGGCTACGGCTCAAAATTGCCGACCCAATCCCACCCACGACTTGCGTCCACCCATAGTGTGTGTGTACTACCTACTGCATAGGTTCGTCGTACCTACTTGAAAAATGTCAGGTTCGAATCCACTCAGAAGTACTTTCAAGCCAAGCCCCCCCCTCCCGTAATCCAGTATTGGTCGGCTGAACTGGTCAGAGGCCCAGTGGCCGATTTCATGAAACTACAAATCTATAGTTGTCGCAAGCGTGCAAAAACAAAGTGTAGTTTTGGCTGGTGTCTAAGGGGCACCCCACGCGTTTACCCCATCGTGTGAAACGGGGTAGAACACGGGCAGGCTGGGGAGTCATACTATTCTTTCATAAAAGTGGGACACTTCACACTATTATGTACTCTTGGTTATGGCGAGTTTAAAAACTTGCCTCAAACCACATTACGATTCTGTTATACGGCAACACGACTCTAAATCAGTGCACCTCCACTCCCCCCACCCAAAATATCTTCCCGCCAAAATATGAATGAAATCGACATATAAATGTGTTATATTTTCAGCAGATTTAAATGAATGGGAATATGCATAGTGTGAATATAGTGAGTTTACTCTCTTGTGTGCTGTGTGCTTTGGCTCTGGCTTGTTGTGTGGGACAATCGCAGGGGGCCGCCCTCCACGCGCGTCGACTTCAGCCCCTCCCGGTCGAGCTTCTGGTTCAGGCTTACCACGGCGACAAAATGGGCCGCGAAATTCGAGCCTACGAACCAATGATGTTCGGCAAACGAGGAAATTCGGACTACCAGCTAATGTCGTTCGGAAAACGAGGCTCCCCGGACTACGAACTTCTGTCATTCGGAAAACGAAGTCCAGACTACCAAATTCTATCATTCGGTCGACGATAGAAACCTTTATTGAATATCCATTCATTCATTCATTCTTATTGATCATAAATCGCCAAACAAGGTTACTTACCCAGTAATACAGTTTTATTAATTGTGTTATTATTTTAGTGTTGTTTAAGTATAAACATGTTTTAAAAAGGCAGGTTTTAAAAACATATATAGTATATAGAAAGGTCAATTCTTAAAAGCTAAAATGTGTGACACAAAATACAATTTTTTGGTCATAATCGTATGTATGTCTGTTGTGTAATGCAAGTCGCGTCCATAAAATGTGCGTTACCCTGAATAATGCTGTGCTTAAAACTTAAACTTAAAACTTAAAAATTAAGCCTAGGTGCTTCGGCACAGTAACTTGAAATACTTTATTAAAAAATCTAAAAACATTATTATGGATCTTTTCCGTTGCTCTGCCCAGTACGAAGTTTGATCTACTGAACTGATTTTCATAGTAAATTGTTTTTGGTACAATCTTCTCCCCCAGGTTCAAAAATCAAAAAAAAACAAATTTAATTATAACTTTTTTTAACCTTTAAAGGTTTGTTTAAGCACTTTTGTATTTGTAGTTGTTCTTGAAACCCGAAAATCTGTTTCTCGGACTCCTACAACAAACAAAAACAAAGTCAAAAAAACTACTATAGTTTTCTTACCGTTTTTTTTATTTTTTTAATCACAATTTTAAAATTTGCAGGAATTCCGGAATGGGAAATAACGGAAAAGCCCCAATCATATCTTATCAGTAATATATCACATAGTAGGTGGTATGCATAAAGACAGTCTGCAGGCCTAAAGGCCTATTCACACGAAACCGCATTTTGTTTCATGGCGTACGCCATGGCGCATTGCATGGCGCAAGGCATGGCGCACGCCATGGAGCATGAGAGCGGGCACATACGCACACTGCCTATTGCATTTTGGTGAAATAAAGCAGCAGGCAGTGTGAAAAATAGAATGCGCCCGCTCGTGCACCCGCTCAATGCTCCTGTCATGCGCCCTCGTGTGAATACGCCTTTTAAGACATGGATACGGCCGTAAGGTGACCAATGTTTGTGAAAAAAAGGCCAAAAAACTACGGTCAGTCGAAACTGCCTTCATGGATCACACAAAAAGGCGTCCAAATGGTAAACTCAAAAATGAGTATTATTTACGAAGCAAACACAAAATAAACAATGCAAACATAAAAAACTATGCGATTCATTCACAGGCTACTAAGCTGCACAATTATAGATAGCCATGATCACAAGAACAGAAATAAACATTATGCAAATGAGATTTCACAACAAAAAATAAACAATAATTAGTTTAAATATAGTCAATAATTACCCAACAAACACAGATGTACATCGGGGTCTGGGGGGTGAACCCTCCCAGATTTGAGAATCCGGGACAAGCCCCCCCCAGACCGAGACAGCGTGTACATATACGCCAAAAATACACGTAAGTCTAGAAGACACACTGATTTGCCCCTGGGAACCACACTTTACATCGACAAAAACCAACAGCATTTTTCGTGTAACAGTTTCTATCAAGTGACGAGACGAACCTTTTTCTACTAGAAAACACACAGAAAAGGGGATACATAAATATCACAAGCTGAAACCAACAGCCGTATATTGCTGCCATATTATATACAATAGAGCCACAAAAAGCAGGGGTAGACCCAAGTCAAATTTTCGACCCAACCCAACACAACCCAACCCGCTCAAAAACGGTTGAATTTGAATTAAAAAAAGATGGTCAAAAATAATTAAACAAAAAAAAATAGTAATTAATACAGCCACTTATTAATTTGCCAACTAAGTACTAATGTAACTTGAAAGCAAAAGCCGACAGTCAAATTAAAAATGGCTACTTTGCACTTTGTTTATACGTTCAATAAACTAGAATACATTTACAAACAATTAAATACTGAATACCTAAGCTGAAATTATTAGTAGTCTCCAACACTACAATAAAGCCAATACAGCTTTATCACCGTTACTCAATAGGTAATAGCAAGAGTACATAATAGCGTCTCTCTATATAGAAGAAGAGTGAGACACTCTCCAGCCTGCCTGTGTTCTAGCAAAGGTAGATGCGCTGGTCGTTTTTAGGCTACATGTTGACATTCTGTGCAACATGTGCCTTGCCAATCAGAAGCGAGCTGCTATTCTCTGATTGGCAGACGTCTATGCGCGTGCTCCAATCAAAAAACGGGATAGGGATAAAGGTTAATAACTCATTATTCATTTATAGTCTGCTTGCAAAAACATTAAAAAAGGTTTGCTAATACCTTTGGGGATATTTTGGCAAACTTTCAGCGAAATTGATTGATAAACTTTTAATAAATTGAGAAAAGTTTATATCTCAAAAGTTTCTCAATAAATTTCGCTGAAAGTTAGCCAAAATATCCCTAATTTTATTTGCAAACCTTTTTTAATGTTTTTGCAAGCAGACTATGAATAAATAATGAGTTATTAAGCTTTTATCGCTATCTTAATGCTTATCTACGCATCAGCGATTATATACTAAAGTGTGTTTCGCAGAGAATCTACGCGCTGATTGGCCAGTAACATGTTGCACAGAATGTCAACATGTAGCCTGAAAACGACCAGCGCATCTGCCTGAGCTAGAACACAGGCAGGCTGAAGAGTGTCTCACTCTTCTTCTACATAGAGTGAAACGCTATTATGTACTCTTGGTAATAGTCTTGGTGAAATATTATAAAACCGCTTGCATTCCACTACATTGTGTTTTCATCGTAAAGTAGTCTGACCGTATCTGTACAAGAACAAGTCTGAAACACCTCCTGTTTCGACCATACATTTTGAAAGATTAAAAAGATTAAATTTTGTCATTGCTTGATAAAAAATATGAAAAAGGTTACGGGGAAACGAAAAAGTGTGGAAAACTGGGCTACGCTACTGTCATGTCCATTATATACGTTAGTTTTTATCCGGTACATCCTTGTCCTTGTCATTCTGTCCTTAAGCAGTTCCAATGAAACTTTATGGCCAAACGAGGCATTTTTTGCCGGAAAAAGACGGGTTCCAGTTATAAACTCAAAGTGCTTCACATTTATCCAATCTAAAAATGTCCTTGTCTCTTTCCTTCTATGTTCTCGAGGACAAGTATAAACCGGGCTTAACTAAACTAACAGGGTATAATAATTACTTGTGAAGTAACGATCATTCATTTCTGACAAATTATCGTCTGGCAAATAGTTTTACACCCAGTCTGGTGTCCGCGATTGAAAGGCACAGGGAAATCACAATGCAGGCTGCCAGAGCCATGAACACGGCGTAGGTGCCCCCGCGAATAGCCGCCCACTAAAAGACAAAACTCAGTTTTAAAACAAAGCTGTGTCTGTATTATCAGAATTACCCATGAGTCAGTTCGGCTATCCCACCCGTTAAAGTGACAATTAAGGGCACAAATATCAATTATAATAAACATTTCAGTACAGTTATGAGTACCCCCTAAAACTTCATAGGTAACTAATAATCTATTATCACCAGAATGATGGAAATATTATTGCAAATGGATTGATTTAAAGTTATACCGAGCGCCGTTGAAAAGACAATCGACCTAAATAATGAAGTTTTACCTTCGAAGAATATATCTGATAGGTCCTGAGACTAGTTGGCTCTCTGTCCTTTGCATCCACGGGCTGTAAGGCCATACTTTCAACTTCTAAAAAACAGACTCTGACGGAAAAGTCATAAAATGTACTCGTATTATGCAAATTTGACATCGACAGATGTGAAATTTCTTTATCTGGCCGAGCTAATGAAAATTAAAGAACTGAAAAATTTATAGTAGTAACCCCGTATAGATTTGTGTTAGAGAATGCAGCGTACAATAAAATGGGTGGAACTGGGAAACTGCCCCCCCCAAAAAAAAATTAAGGGGTCAGGGCCCAGGGCCCAGGGGCTAGAAAAATCCGAGCATATGTGCGTGAAAACTGTTCGAAAATTTCGCAGAAGTTAAGGTTTTTTGGCCGATCCGGAAAGAAATCATTTTGACCATAGACCCTCCCAAAATCTGGAACCGGTCAGTATATAAAAGTGTTCTCTACAGCATTCTAAAAATACCCCCGCCCGTACTTCTAGTTTTGATGCGTTGTGTGACCGTAATGTGGGCCTCCAGAATAAGGTCGGTCAGGACGACGGCACAGAAGTACAGGATGAACAGCCCCCGAACGTGGTCCGTCCCGGGGTGAGCGAAAAAGCCAAGACCGAACCGCTCGTTGGCATACCAGATAGCAACGGCTGAAATTAACACAGTCCTTAGATGGCAGTATGGCAGTCTCGCAACTAGCTCTAGTTCTGTCATGACTACGGATTTGAGCCACCAGACATTTTTCTAATAGCGGATTAAAATAACCTTGGACACTTTTCCAGATGAAATGTTCCCTCTGAATAGAGCTTTCACTCTCAAAATTGATACTATGCCCTTGGATCGCCAATCCGAAAATTTAACGCCACTCCGCTCCGCCTGCGCTATCTGTATCAATACTTATCAGTTTAGAATCTTCACAGTCAACTCTACAAATACAAGACAAACTTTTTAGCTTCAAACTGCCTCCATTTTTTGAATAAAACACCGTAGCTATGAATGAACGCTTCCTTACATGCAGTACACCACCCAGCATAGCCCAGTAAGCTATGAATGACATTGAAAATCCAGCGTCTGTCGTGATCTGGGTGACAACGGAAGGCGGCAACGATTGGCTGCAACAACAACACAACAAAAAATAACAAATGCAACACATAAATTAATACAGTTCTGATTATTGATGCGAACAATCAATGGAGACAATGGTTCGTCAGGAATAGAACTATAACTGTAATCAGTTTCAACAAAAGTGTCTAACTCTTCTTCTAAAACAGATCCACTCAAGTCTACTCATTTGGTTTTCTGACCTCCACAAATCAACTGAGAATTATCGACACATGAAATAATCATATGGATGAAGGGAGGAATGGGGCTCAACCATAGTCCAATTTCCAGGGCTCGGGAAGAGGGTCTTCAAACTCTAAGCAAAAATGTGCCACAGTGCATGAGGGTATTTTTGGTCGATGATCAGGAAAGTTAAAAAAGACGACACCCCAAATTTTACACTTTCTTAACAACAGCCCAGCTTGGCCGAGTGAGTCCAAAACATGTAACGGGGTCAAACTTTGGGGGGCCGCTCCAGCCAAATTTTAATAACCCTCTCCCCCTGATCGACCAAAAATACCCTGAGTTTTACAAAATTTGGTAAAATTTTTCCAAAAAGTGTGATTTTTGTTAAATTTTACCCAAATTTTCGGGACCCAACCCCGGCCCCTCGATTTTGGGGGGTCCCCGCCATACCCCTCCTCATACATATATATACAAACAAGAGTGCACAATAGGATATGTACTATTATGTACTCTTGATACAAGTGACAGTACCTGCAGCATGGCGACGATTATGGCAAACAGTCCCACGGCCGTGTGCTCAGGATAGTCCGCCTCCCACTTTCCCTTTTCAGCCACCAATATGCAAATGAAGCTGGCCACCACACACAACACGCCCAGCACGTTCAGGCCACGATGAACCTGCAACAACACTCTCCAATCATATTATGCAAACTAAGATCTAAAGTATGACAAAAACAGATGCGCCACTTACTTATCTTAGTGGCATGACTTCTGCGACTACTTGCTGTACTCTTGATAGTCAAAATCTCTTCTTTTCGTAACGAAATCACATGTTTCGTTTTCTGAAGTGGCGCAACTATTTTTTGTCAGACTTTAGTTGCACCACTTGAGAAAATGAAAGAGTATGCGATTGATGTAGGCTTAGTTCTAATGGCGTTAACTTGAACTGTAGTTCTAAACTTTTGATATTGAAAATGGGTTCATGCCACGTTACCGATTAAATACACATTCAATAGCTCTGCACTCCATGCTGAGGTCATCTTGCGTAAAGATCATCATCATATATACATATTGTATGAGGGAGAGATGGGGGACCTCCAAAATGGAGGGCCGGGGGGTAGGGTCCCGAAAATTTGGCCAAAATTTTGTAAAAATGGTCCTTTTGGAAAAAACATTACAAATTTTAGGGTATTTTTGGTCGATCAGGGGGCAAGGGTCCCCAAAATTTAGCCGGAGAGGAACCCCCCAAAATGTTGACCCCGTTACATGTATGTCATAATACCTGAAACCAAATTGGTTTTCCAAGTGGCTTTGCGTTCGGCCAAATGGCTTTGAAATATCGAGCCATGAGAATTCCACCGATCAAGAAAAACCACCAGCCAATCAGCATCAGCATCGCTGCAAACAAAAACCGACTCTATCAAGAACTAGTCGAGTGGCTACAACGGGTTGCCGACGTAGGCAGGGGACCCTCTATTCTAGGCAAAGCACCCTCTATCCTAGGCAGGGGATCTCTATTCGTGTTCAGGAGCTCGAATTACCCCTAGGAACATCAAAATCTCATTTTTTGACGCCACGCTGGACCAAAATAATGGGTCTGGTCAATTTGGTAAAACAACAGGCTCTGCGTCTAAAGTCGGTCACTTTTTCTAAATTCCGACCAGTGTGTTTATCTTTTATCTACAGCTTTTTTACCATGAGTCGCCTTTAGCTTGTCTTTGGTCTCAGTGCTCAGATAGGAACTCCCACCCCCGCCTGAACTGGCAGCGTGCACCGGGCCGTTCAAAGCCGCCGCATGGCTACTGGCAATCCGGGCATCGTGATAGCCAAGCCGATCGTCCGCTGAAATGGAAAAGAAACTATAATTAAATGTATTATACTATCCTTATTTTCATGAAAAACATAATAACGATCATCCTTTTGGAACAGCAAATGGTAAAAACTTTACCTTTACACCACTATTTGGCCATTGCGCGGCTTTTTAATTAAAAAAATTCAATTAACGTTAGTTTTACGCGTTATCAACGCTTTAAAGATAATATCAGTCCATTACAATTATTTTGAAAAAGATTTGATGCACTACTAGCATCGTACTCACAAGTTCAATGTTTACATTGAGCAAGTACACGTCGTGTACTTGCTCAATTTTGAAAAAGATTTGATGCACTACTAGCATCGTACTCACAAGTTCAATGTTTACATTGAGCAAGTACACGTCGTGTACTTGCTCAATGTAACCATTGAACTTGTGAGTACGATGCTAGTAATGCATCAAATCTTTTTCAAAAACTTTTTCGCAATATTACATAAGACTAAAGACGAAGTCGCTTCACAAAAAGTAACATGGAAAATTTTTTATCGATATTAAATGACTTCATACTGTGCATCTGGTCAACCTAGTCTAAACTAGACGCACTAGACTTGTAATAACATTATAATTAAACAAATTTTTCCAAATATTTTAATTTCATAAAAATCTCCATGAAAAATGCTTTCGAATGATATATACATTATGGGGGGTATCTCAAACGACTATGTTGCTATGAAGTAATGAAGTTCGACACATACATTTTTTGGTCAGACTATAATTCAGCATCGATGCTTTGCGACGATTGCGGAAAGTTTATAAAGAGTTTCGCAAAACTGCTAAACATTCGGCAGATGAGATGGGAACTCGCAAAAAGCCTCGGTTGGTTTTTGTGGCTCGATCAAATAAATATCTAATCCTAATCCTAAAAATAATACCTCCAGCCACGCGAGTTTATGATTAAGTGTCATGAAAGCGTATTAATGCGCCTACAACCAGTGGGGTATCCAGGAAAAAACCCTGGGGAAGGGGGGGTAGAGATTTAAGCCAAGTGAACCAACCTCCATCCATGGGACCGTAAGCCAGAAGGACATAGCTGTGTTCGCTGAGTGGTCTGATTCTGTCGCCAAGGCTGGCGTCTACCCGCTGTTGCACGCGACACAGCAAAACGTTGCCCTCCACTTTAGCTTCCAGGTTGCCGTAAAGATCCGAAGGCTGAAGCCAAGTTCGGTCAACGTTAGGCTCCAGTCATACTTACAGCCGTATGCCCATTCAGCTGGGAAAATTACAAAATAATCACGCCACTAAAGTGCATACGATCGGACTGTAAAGCCCGGTTCATACTTGTCCTTAAGAACACAGGGAGAGGCACAAGGACAATTTTTGGTCAGCTATTGTGCATCTTTGGCCAAATCGTTGCGTCTAACTTTCTGCATACGAGTTTTACTTGACCTGAACTTCTTTTGTTCAAAAAAAGTGGCACATTTGGCCATGTAGTTTTCTTGAAACTGCTTAAGGACAAATTGATAGGGACAAGGATAAGGACGTGTATGAACCGGGCTTAACGTGATTATTTAGCAATTTTGCTGCTTGAATGGACATATGGCTGTAAGTATGAATCGACTCTTACAGCCGCGAGTAAGTTCAGCCGACAAACTAACACAAAAAACATAAGCAAAACTGTGAAAAATACAAGAACAAACGTATCAAATATGATTGCGCGAAATTCTTGTAATTTTGCTGGCTGAGCGGACACATGCACGGTTGTAGCCCTTATAGCAAAAGCAGGTCGTCCAAAAAACGATGACAACAATATTATGTTTAAATGCAGAAAGTATTAAACGACATAACTACATGAAAAGAATAATCAGAAAAACTAGATTTCCTTCATTGTCTATTAATTTGGCAAAACAATTAACTCATTATGCAGGTGGGCTAGCTTTCCCTATAAAATTAAAAAAATACAGTTTTAATATGTTACGAAGTTACCAAAGACTCTCACTAGAAAAAATCATTAAAAAATAACAACAAACGAGTGTACTCACAGCATCGTTGACTGGCTCGTTGGCTTTCTGGCCAATCAGGTTGTAGTAGGCCTTCACTTTGGGCGCAGAGCTGCCGTCGTAAATACAGGCCGTCACTGAGTCGTTACCCTGTCATCAGCAAAACTAGTCTCATCAAGAGTACACAATACTGCCTCGCTCTTGTACAAGAGTAAGACATTCATTAAAATACTCATGATAGCATTACAGCACTGCTTAGTCAGACATTTTTTGTCTGAAAATAGACTAATGCTTTGATAGGTATGTACTATTTTTTAAGACCAGATTTTAAAACTACTCTTGTTGTTTATGAGAATGATCCCCTACTCTACCTATGCTTATACTAGCTGCGAAATAGCAGTAGCCTGCTGTAGCTCCAAGCATAATATCCTCCACATTCGGTTCACACCACTCATATAAATGAATGATGGGGGTCAACAATTTTTAAGTTTTTTTAAAAAAAGCTATTTTTTGTGGAGAGGTGCCCTTAATTTTTCCAACATATAAGGTTATACCATTTTCTGATCTGTGGATAGGCCCAGGGCAATGTAGGCGGGGGCGCTGGGATCCTTTAGTTCCCGTCTCAGCTCCAGGTCCACGAATCCCGGATCCCTAGGACTGGCTCGATAGCTGACCACGGCCGGGCAACTTCCCGCAGCGCACTCGGCCGGGAGACAATTCTTGCTGGTCCCGCAACCCGCCAACGCTGAGCCCTGCTGCTGATTCTCCGCCTAAATGGGTTAAGCGGATTAAATAGATTAAATAATTGATTTAATTACTGAATCGAGTTAATCGAATTAGTTAATCGAGTTAGTTAATTATGATGGGTAAAACCATTCCCGAGCTAAACCTGGGGAAAAACGGACCCAACTTTCAGCACGCGAGACCAAACTACGCACACTAATGGTCAATGTGCCTTTAATTTCATTGATTTCGGAGAACAAAGATTGGACCGAGTTCGCGTTAGCTGCGTTGTACATTAGAGGCCTAAGCAAACTTCAGGTTTCAGAAATTGAGCTGCACGGTACCTTTTTCCAGACCTTCGTCATTGTTATTCAGCCATTCCTTTTACCTTTGCGTGTCCTTATATATGACGAAGTTTAGTACGTTATTGATGATAGCGTTGATAGTTAGTGACAATAAAGTGATAACAAGCAGAGTGCTTTCATTGCTTTATTGACTTTTAGCTAGGTTATAAACTACATAAAAAGTTTAGAATTTTGCATTGATTTCGCATGTCAATATTTTTCAGTTATGCTTGCTAATATTTTACCAAAGTATTCACTTAATATTTTTGTAAAGTAATTATCTTACCATGAACGTCTTTTATCTAGACTTGCAGTCAATGTTTTTTCAAGTTCTTCTGACTTTGTAGCAACTCTAATACTTTCTCACACAGAACACAATATTGGACAAACAATGACATTACGATCACACGATTATCCAGGTCCAATTTCGGTGTCCGAAATTTGTTTTTTTAATCACTATAATTCTGCAAGGGTCAATAATACCGAAACGTGCCTTTATGAAAAAGTGATAGATAGTAACTAAAAATAGCCGCATTATGACGCAAAAACGGTTACTGTACCTAGATAGAGCAGTGGAGTTATAACAAATTCAAATAGTATAGATACGTAATTAGGTATGGTGAAGCCTCTGTTAAATATCAATTTTTAAGGTAATAGTTTAGTAATAAATAACATTGGTAGAAGGTTCGTGCCCTTCACTAAGGTCGGCCCCCACCTTGGTGACTCACTGACCCTTCGGAGAGTGGGGTCACGTGACCGCAAAAATTTTAATGTTGAATTGCCAAGGGTCTCCCATTAGATATTATTGTTTTCGAAAGTCAAATTTTCAAAATTTAGCTTTGAGGACTCTAGGGATAATCTGAGCCCCTAAACACGAAACCGAGACCACTTTTGCCGAGAATTCTGCTCGTGGACGCCCTCGTCCCTCCTGCAGCTCAAGCATGGGTTCAATGGGGTCAAAATTATTTCGAAACTGAAATTTCGATATTTTTAGCGGCATTTTGACCTCATGAACACGAATAGAGGGTCCTTTGCCTAGAAGACTAGAATAGAGGAGCCTTGGAGCGTCAGCGGTGCCACTTCAAGAGTGACTACATCCGTGGAGGGGGGGCCAGCCCCTGAAGGCATAATGCCCTACACAGACCCGACACAGACACAGACAGTTGAAAAAGGGCCTTTACAGATATATAAAGTGGGAAGAATGTATGAGCGCGCGCCCGTGAAAACCCAGTTTTCATTTAGTTGAATATTTGTGAATAGTTTATAACAGAATTTGGTCATCTTCAGCATGTTTCACTGCTGATTCTAGCCATGGTTTTGACTTTTGAGTTGCAGCTTGAAACAGCTGGGTGGTTTCGGGTAGTGAGCAGTCTGACACTCTGAGGCCCTATATTTCTAAGTAGAACCTCGATACTTCGGTTACGACCTAGTTGTCGAAATCGTTACTGCCGTATTACCTCGAATAAAGCCCCAGCTTTGAATAAAACCACTGGTAAGCCTTTCACGAAGCAAACCCTGGCGCTATATTTGTGGTAGTACGGTACCACCCTGTGGAACTGAGCAAGTGTGACTGAGAGAGACCAAGTGTTACAGCAGTACCTGTGTGACAGACGTGGAACCGGGTCCGGTCAGCAAAACTGGCTTCTCCGAAATGTGGTAATTGCCCTTCTCGTGGTAACTCAACGCTTCGTCTGAAATCAAAACACAAAAATCAGCTGTAGATGCTTGATCGCAGGACGCCATAAAATCGATGAGTTAGACCCAGACCTGCGCCCACAAACGCGTGAAGGCTTAGGCTAAAACACCTTTCTACTGTCTGTCAGGATTTAACACGACAAGAATAATACAAAATCTTGTCGGTTAAGAGTCAGACTAAAAAACACAGCAGGAGCAGACCCCCCCCTGTTTCCCTGCTCCCTACCGGTGCCTTCCCCGCTCAAATATCCAGAAACCAAACTCGAAAATTCCAAACTTTACATCCTAAGGCACAGGCTAGACGTTGACCTTATCATTGTCCCTATACTTTTGCCATAAAGTAACTACTCGATCACATGAGCCAAATTTTTACACTAGATGGCCGAAAATTGTCCTTGTCCCTGTCCCAGTGTCCTAAGGACAAGTATGAACCGGGCTTAATTCACACAATCTATTCTAAACATTACCCTCCTGTGCCGGCCCGTGAGCCAGCAATAGATGGTAGTAATCGTTCAGAGGTCGTAAGTGGGGCTTCTGATCGGTTGCTATTTTCTGAGAGAATCGACAATAGAAAGTATTCCCGTGTACTGTCGCCTCCTGCATACGGTACATATCTCCTGGCTGGAATTAATACACAAAGTATAAACTCCATTAAGAGGATTAAGTTAAAATTTGTTTTGAAAATAATGAACCCCATATTTATAGACAAATTTATACTTAAATAAGCTAAGAAAAAATACTTAGCTTACATTTTGCTAGCCAAATATATTTAGTCATGTTTTATCAATATTATTGAATTACAATGGTTGATAACCTTGACTGTTTTCTCATTTTATAACTTATCAAACTCCACACATTATCCACATAATAATTATTCCTAATCCTAACACAAAATCCAAAAGCGGATTTAGCGGGTTAGATTATCGCTAAACAACTGTGCACATTCAAAAAGCAGAACGCTGAAATTTGACAGTTTTTTGCACGATCTCGAACCGAGCCAAGTCTCACTATATTACGTACGTTCCTCTGGTGCAGTGTCACTAACCAAATAATTCCAATCTACTCTACTAAATCCCAGACTCTCCACGTACCAGGTTCTGGACGGCCTCATTCCCCTTGGCCCCCTGGATGTTGTACTTGGCCCGCACCACCGTCTGAGATTCGCTCGGCTTGTAGATGCACGCGGTCACCGAGTCGTCGCCCTTAAACAGATACTACATTCCTCAAAACCCAATGCATGGTCAAATTTTAATTTGATTTTGATTTTGATGCTGCATCAAAAATCAAAATTAATTTTGATGCGCAATTTTGATTTTTGATTTTGATCATCAAAACACACCTAATTTGGACCCAATGTTTCGAACACTCCAATTCATTTCAAACTTTTTTTGCAAATTTACAGTTGATATTTCGTCGGATTTGGGGAAAGGGTGGTCAACATTACACAAAGAGGATAACGGTACAAGAGTACATGTACAAGATCCTCCCAGTGATAAATTAATGTGTTGGATATAGGCCTTGGACGCTTGTCCCAGGGTCCGGTATATACCACTCACAAAAACACGACATACTCAAGTCTGCCATCCAGTCTGACAAAAAAGAGTTGCACCACTTGAGAAAACAAAGTAATATGTGATTTCGTTCGGAAAAGAATAGATTTTGACTATCAAGAGTACAAAAAGTAGTCGCAGAAGTCATGCCACTAATATTAAATAAGTAAGCGGCGCATCTATTCACCATTTTCATGTCATCGGACAGTCCGAAGGCAACGTAGGCAGGCCGGCCGGCGTCCCCTGTCTCCCCTCTCAGCTCCACGTCCACATAGCCCTCACGCTCGCTGGGGCCATAGCTCATGGCCACGGGGCACGAGCCGGCCACACAGGACTCGGGGAAACACTGCTTGCCTCCCTCGCCACAGCCCGACAAGGCTGGCTGCGCATTGGTGGGCTGCAATGTAGACCACGCTTATTACTTTACCAGTTAACTTCAATCAGACTAAGACTCGATTCATGCTTACTGCCGTATGTGCGTTGCCTGCAGAATGACGTCACTAGCAGCCTAGTGCACTGGACCAGCTGACGCATGTGACGTCATTATTTCGTCATTTGGTCGGCTGAACGGACATACGGCTGTAAGTATGAATCGATCCTAAGCCGTTTGAAAATCATGCTTGAAATTGTCAATCCTAAAATATGCAATTTTAAGCCTGCAAGTTAAATCCGATTAGTCCGTGTCCGATGACAGTTTATGAATGGGTTCGCACTGAAATTAAGCTTAAGCAGCTGACTTATTTTAACTCGTCTTTTAGTCCGATTTGTCAAATCAAGTCCAGTTCGTTTAGTACGATACAGGAATAGCCACACGGCTTCGGGGCCATTCCTTTACCGCAGTCCCAAAACGAACTAGCTTATTTTCAAGTTCGACTAAACAAGTTAAAAATCATGACTACGCCCTTCAGTATACTATTTTTTAACTGGGGACAAAATGAACTCAGTTTTTGACGTGCTACTGTCAAGAAAGCGAGGGGGGATTCTTACCGAAAGAACGACAACACCATCATCAGAATGACCCAAGGGGGATTCGAACCACCCATCTCTGGATCTGCAGATCAGCGCTCTACCATTGAGCTACTCATACTGGGCCGACAATGAACTGTCGTAAATCCCTTTAAGTACTTTAGAAGGCCTATCTTACTTCACACTACTAAGCAATTAAAAGTTGAGTAGAACCAAAGCAAAGCAAAAACAGCCACCTCTGGTTCGGCCCCTCCGCCGGCCTGCAGACTGAGCACCACGGGCGTTGCAGATGCGATACGGAAGGAATGGTAGGACAGATCGTCTTCTGAAACCACTAACGGATTTAGGGGATTAGATTCGTTCAGAAGTAGATTAAAAAGATAACATTCAACCCTGACTGGTTTTCCATTAAGCGTCAAACATGGGGGCTAAAAATGACAGGCTCCACTCTCCAATGAAATTAAAACAGGCGAGACTCTTAAGTTTCGGTGAGCTAAAATCACCTGATCTTTTCTAATAAGCTTAATCCATTTCTACACCCAAAAGAGACGTACATTATTTAATCTGGATTAAACATATATATAAAATACTAAAAAATAAATTAGTTTAACACTAATACAGTGCAAACGTACCCCAGTCTAAAGAGGGTTGAATTTCAAGCACATATTGTGTACAGTGTACATTCCCGGGGGTGCACAAAACGACAGGAATAGAAACCAAAAAATAATGCCTTTTCTTTTTTGAAGTCAAACTTAAACTATACTTGACTTAATTTCTTTCGGTTGTAATCATTTTTATATCATTCTCAGACAATCCATTGCAGGTCTCATCAGCTACACAATACACTGAAACATTATTGCAACAGGTTTCAAACTGACCACTGTTAGCAGGCCCAAAGGCCAGCAGTAAGTAGTGTTCTCCTTCCAGGGATCGAATCTCAGGCGAACCATTTCCGCTGATTTTCTGCTTGAGCTTACAACTGAAAGATTGCCCAAGAGCCTGGGTGGAACTGCGGTCGTATAAGTCGGATGGCTGAAAACAAGACAAGACCTTATGTAAAACTGGATTAAGCGGATTAAATTTGCATTTATATGACTGATAACACAGCGTCAACTAGTCCAGTCAGCTTAATGCAGCAGGCTAATTTAATTTGGTGCCCGATTATTAACATGAAAAACTTACAAGTCCCCTCAATTCAATGTTGCACAAGGATCAAGACTGGTTAAACAAGTGAAATTAATCAACAAGTTATTGAAGTCAGGTTCACACTAATTGTTCGCAAAGATGTCAATTTGTCCGTGACTCTAAGCATAGTATTATTCTGAGTTGATTCTCAGTATTTGAGTAAGACCATTTCACTGAAAACTATCACCGGCGTGTCAAAGACTAAAAATCGCCAGTAGGCCACAACGGGTTGCCGACCGGTAAGGGACCCTCTATTCTAGGCAGAAGACCCTCTATTCTAGGCAGAGGACCCTCTATTCTAAGCAGGGGACCCTCTATTCTAGGTAGAGGACCCTCTATTCTAAGCAGAGGACCCTCTATTCTAGGTAGAGGACAGAGGAGCCTCTATTTTTAGCAGAAAACCCTCTAAAGGCAGAGAACCTAGTGTTCTAGGCAGAAAATCATCCATTCTCGGTGAAGAACTCTGTAGTCTAAGCGGAAGACCCTCTATTCTAGGCGGAGAACCCTCTATTCTAGTCAGAGGACCCTCTATTTTAGTCAGAGGACTCTCCATTCTAGGCAGAGAACCGTCCATTGTAGGCAAAAGATCGTCTATTTTCGGTAAAAAACCTGATATTTATGTTCAGGGACCCAAATTACCCACAAAAACCCCAAAATTTCAATTTCGAAAATTTGAACCCTTAGAAGGGGGTACCCTGAGGGGATCATAGGGGTACCCAGGAAGCTCCTAGACAAAAATTGACTCCAGATTCGTGTTCAGGGCTCCAAATTACCCCTAAAAACACCAAAATCTCAAATTCAAAATTTGACAGAGGTAGGGGGGGGGGGCCTAAGGGGGAAGCGGGGTCAGGGGGATGGAAAAAATAACCCCAGATTCGTGTCAGGGGCAAATACCCCTAAAAACACCAAAATCTCACATTCGAAAATTTGACCCCCGAGGCTGGGGTAAGGGGGCAAGGGGGAGGGGGCTAGGTAAAAAATAACCCCAGATCGTAGGGGCCCAAACTACGCCTAAAAACACAAAATCTCAATTTCGAAAATTTGACCCCTGAGGCCCTAGGGGGATGGGGGGGGGGGGGGGGGGGAGGAGGGTGGGAAAAATACCCCAGATCGTGTCAGGGGCCAAACTACGCCTAAAAACACCAAAATCTCCATTTCGAAAATTTGACCCCTAGGGTAGGGGGGGTGGGGGGGGGGGGGAGGGTGGAGGAGGGCTGGGTAAAACCCCCAGATGTGTCAGGGGCCCAAACTCCCCTATAAACAAGTTTTTTGTCCAAATCCATGACCAAAAATTTTCCAAGTAAAGGGCCCCCTTGTGTACGGTACAAAACAGTTTCGGGGACGGGGTGGGAGGGGGAGGTAGGTGAAACTACTCATAGGGGGGGACCAAAGTTTGGGACCAATCCCTCCAGTAACTCCCGAGAAAACCGGTAAAACTTTTGACCAAGGAAAAAAAAAAAAACAAAAAAAAAAATCGCAGAGGAAACGGGTTGAGGAAGGGCCTCTATTCTAGGAGAAGCCCTCTATTTACGAGAGGACCTCTATCTAGGCAGACGCCCTTATCTAGGTAGAGGCCCTCTATTCTAAGAGAGGCCCTCTATTCTAGGTAGAGGTTATTTCTAGCAGAAACCTCTAAAGGAGAGACTATGGAGAAAATATCTCGAAAATGATAAAACTCTAGGGAGCTCTACCTAGTAGAGGCCCTCTATTCTAGTAGAGGACTCTCCATTCTAGGAGAGGGATTATAGGCAAAAGATGTGTATTTTCGGTAAAAAACCTGATATTTATGTCAGGGCCCAAATTACCCACAAAACCCCAAAATTTCAATTTCGAAAATTTACCCTAGAAGGGGGTACCCTGAGGGGATTAGGGAAGAACTCCTAGAAAAAATTGATCCAGATCGTGTCAGGGAAATTAGCCCTAAAAACACCAAAATCTCAAATCAAAATTTAGAGGCCCCCTAGGGGGGTAAGGGGAAAGGGGGAGGGGGGTGGGTAAAAAATACCACAGATTCGTGTTAGGGGCCCAAATACCCCTAAAAACACCAAAATCTAAATTCAAAATTCCAGGCCTAGGGGGGTAAGGGGTAGGGGGAGGGGGGTCCTAGGAAAAAATAACCCAGATTGTGTCAGGGGCCTAAATCCCCTAAAAACAAAATCTAAATCTAAAATTTCAGGAGGGGGAGGGGGGGGAGGGGGGGAGGAAAAATACAGTGTTAGATCAATCTCTCTAAGACTATTTTGAATCCCTAAAAAATCAAGTAAGGGCCCCCTTGGTGTAGGAAAAGGGGGGGGGAAGAGACTAGGGGGGAGATCCATAACTCAAAAAACCGGAAACTGAGGAAAAAAAAAAAAAAAAAAAAAAAGGAATATAAAAATGGGCCCTGGGAAAAAAGGAATATAATACAATGGGGCCCTGCGGGGGGACCAATAAACAAGAACACGTGCAAGCGATGAACAAGCATAATAGATCCGTCCTTAAAGGCCTATTCACACGAGGGCGCATTTTGCTCCATGGCGTACGCCATGGCGCATGAGCGAGCGCACGAGCGGGCGCACACGCACACTTGCATACTGCATTGTGTGAAAAAATGCAGCAGGCTGTGTGAAAATAGAATGCGCCCGCTTATGCGCCCTCGTGTGAATAGGCCTTTAATATACCAGAATTTTTGACAGGGAAGACGATAATATGTGAAGACCAGTTATAAAATGGTTATAAGAATCGTGGACTGTGTTCCCCTAATGTGACTCACCGTCCCCACCTTGTCACAAGAACACTAAAGCCCGGTTCATACTTGTCCTTAAGGACTGTCCCTGTCGTCCTGAAGGTTTGTCCCTCGGTTTATCCCTCTGCGGAGTTGACTCGTACGTTTTTAAAAATATTTTAAAGAGATTTTAGCCAAAAATCTTGCAGACGCCGGTACCCTCCACCTCTTTTACCCATGGCGGGACCCCCTTCCCTTCCGTGGGATCAAATCTTGGGGGCTCTCCCCCCCCCCATCCTCCCAACTACATATCTTGAAATGTGCCAATGTTCCTAACGTCAGAGTTATTAATCCGCTAAATGGCAAACCGTGAACTGACCACATTGGCAACTGGAACATTGCTCTTGCCAATGGCTGCATTGTATCGAGCCTTTATTTTAGGCACATCGTTGGGCACGTACACACATGCCGTCACCGAATCATCACCCTAAAAAATCAAAAATTTCATACTGAATTAAGCCTAGGTCTAGAGTTACATCAGCAGGTGTGAGCAATTCAGTTATTCCACCAAACACATACATCAATTTAAACGTTGGGTTATTAATTCCAAGAATATTATGTACCTATGACACGTAAAGAAAGCAAACTGTAAACACACACAAGCACCAGTCAACCTGAAACGGTGATGACTGAATGTCTCTTAAAGATATTAATAATAACGTTGTGTGCAGTGCTATGGAATTTTTGTACGTAGTAATTTTTTCTAATGAAAACAATTCACACAACACTCACTTCCTGTGGCTAAACCGATGTGACGTACCATTAGGGTACATTGTCTTTGTCTGAAGATCAACCAGTATACACCGTTAGGCCGACAAAGAAAGCCCACAGACAAAAGCGTAAAACCTTCACACAAATCCTGTCCCCCACTGAAACACACACTCATACGTGGGCGGCGGGCGAATTCTGGAGGGGGGCGAGCCACCGGGGGGGGGGGGGAGTTGCGGAGGGGAGCCACCGATTTGGCCGTCGTGAGCAACTTCAAAACAATCTGGAGGAGTGAAGCACCTGTCTGGGGGGGGGGGGTGAATACACCCCCCCCAACCCGCCCATGTATGCACACACTATACTATACCATTTTGTCATCCTGGCTGAAGCCCACAGCCACGTAGTATCCACTGGCGCGGTCGGGCAGCTTGGCCCAGAGCTGTAGGTCCAGATATCCGGGCTGGTCAGTGCTGGTGGCGTAGCTGAGCATGGCAACGCAGTCCGCCGAACTCTGGCAGTCGGGGGGGAAACAGGTCTTGTCCTGACCACAGCCCGCGATCGCCGGGTCCCCCTCCACCCCACCACCGCCCTCTCCCGGCGTGGGTGGGGCGTTAGAGCCCTGAAATAGAAAACATTAGCTAATGGCCTGTTCACAAATTCGGGTTATCTGGATTATAGTAACTGAAATAACTAAAATAACACAGAAGCATGAGATTTTTTTCAAATTCGACACAGTTGCTCCTATGTCTCAAGTGCATAAACGTGCAAATTCTTGGAAAGATACTAAAATTCTAGGTCGAGTTATTGTAGTTAATTCAGTGAATCTAATCCAGTTAATCCGAATTTGTGAACAGCCCCTAAGCTAAGCTCTGGGGGAACATAATGCGCTCTGACAAGATTCAACGGACTGAGCTTATTTCAGTCAGCAGAGGGGTGGCAATGACATATCGCACTAATAAACCAGTCAAAATAAGTCATCTGCCTAATTTCAGCCGAACGTATTCCCAAAATGTGACCTGAATTAAGGTTTAACATAGACGCTTTTTAGTCCGTTTAGTCTGATCACAAACTAACGCTCTAAAAGTTAAGCCCGTTCAATCCAGGTGCCGTTTTCTCGAAATAACCCACTGGTAAAAGTAAGGAAAAAATGGTATTCATTCTCAGACAATGACTAAAGCCAATGACATCCCATCGATCTTTAGCGCACACATACAGTCAGATTAAGTCAACCTCCAAAACTCGCGTCTCAGTACACCATCCCAAACACAACCGACGATTTACGTGGCTCCTTTCGTGTTTTGTATAATGCTAATTATCTATTTTAGTCCAAAAAAAACTTCGGACTAGCTAAAACAAGTCCAGTCCGGCAAAGAAACATATTTGCCCTTAATCCAAACCTTATTATCCGAATCAGAACACCTAAACACAAGCCGGACCATTAGTAAATACTGCCATCTAGCAAATGGTGGGGTGCAAAGCCCTGCCTCCATAAACGAAAAGGGCCGTGGACCAAAACATAGCACAAAGTTTTTTAAACACATAATATGCAAATGAGCTAAGTAATTACAGGATTGATGATCGCAATGAGCTCCACTTGATTTGGCGAGATGGCAGGGAACTCGGGATCTCCGTCCGTCGTTGAGTGGACTTGCAGGATACCGTCTGAAAAAAATTTATAATGATGCTGCTGATAATGCTACTCCGATTTTATATATATATATATATATATATATATATATATATATATATATATATATATATATATATATATATATATATATATATATATATGTGTGTGTGTGTGTGTGTGTGTGTTGGCAATTATTTATATTTTGTTTTTTCTTTAATACACAAACAAATAAATATAACAATATGCTGTTCAGCAGACTTGAACGTGAGTGCTTGCGTTGTAAACCGTAATGACAAGAGCTTCTGAACCTCGTCCCAAAATAAGTCCAGTTCTAGTCAGTTAAAAAAGTGTGTTTCAGACGCAGTGAATTTTAAAAATTATAGCTGTGTCAAAGGGATCATCACGTGTTCCCGTTTCCATCCAAGTTGACTTCGATCTATCTACGTAACGGGGTCAAAATTTTGGGAGGCCTCTCCGGCCAAATGTTGGGGACCCAAAAATACCTTAAATTCTGCTAGATATAAAAATTTTGCAAAAAAAGTGCTATTTTTACTAAATTTAGCAAATTTTCGAGACCCTCCACCCGGCCCCTCGACTGCTTCGCTGTCCCTGCATCCCCTTTGGCACGGCTGGCGATCATTTGGGAAAAATCCCCTTCAAACTGCACCTCGTGTGAAACAGGCTAAGTCCATAGTCCACTTACTCTGGGAATACCCTGTGGCCAGCAGAAGGTAGTAGCGAAGGGACAAGTCAAAGGTTTTTCCCGTGGTTCCCGAGGCCGGCTGGATTTTCTGTCGAAACCGACACACCAAGCGTCCATCCACCTCCCCCGTTTCCACGATTTGGAAGTAGTCCACCTGAAAACGGATCCGATTATCATTGAATGAATGGCAGCTGTAGGGAGGAAGTAGCAAAAAGGCTCCTTCAAGTGCAAATTGGACTTCGAATTCAGTTTGTCTGTTAACTGTTTGTGATTCACTACAGTTAGTGAAAAAAGCTAAACAGAAGTTCATAATATGATCATTACCTAACGACTGGATTTACTGGATTTGTGGGCACTTATGAATTTTGATAAATTGCAAATTACCAATGGTTTCACACGAATTTTACGGTGCTTACAAAAGTGGCTGGTGAGAACCGAACGGGGGGGGGGGCGCAACCAACAAGAGTAAGCCCTTATCCACGAAACATGTAGTAGACCACACGTACGCTGTGTCCTACATGGGCGTGGGGGGGAATGGGGGGATAGCTCCCCCCCAGAATGTTTTGAAGGTAGCTCACGAAGCAAAAATGGCCAGAAAAGTTGGTCCGCACCCCCCCTTGTCGACGGCTCCCCCCAAATTTCCTTGGCTGCACATGTGTGTGCAGTGTGTGACATATCATCTTATACAAGCATACCGGTTGAGAAAAGGCTTCGTTTGATTTGTAGACAGTGTTGAAACTGGCCAACACTTGCACCGAGGGCCCGAAAGTGCACGCTGTGACCGCATCATTGCCCTGCAACACAAAACACTGCTTTAGCCTGTCCCGTGGCCCTCAGCAGTTTTGGACTAGGCTAGGTTGTAGCCGCTTGTTCAACTAGTAAGGAAAAATGCTCTTGTCGGGCGGCTCCTTGGGTAGAATAGGTTACTGTCTGTCTAAAGCGGAAAAATACTTAGGCTGAGCTTGTAAAAGCAATGGTACAAGACGTTATTAACGACAATATGCAATTCGTGTGAGCTCGTTAAAGTAGGTGGACTAGGTATACCTGTTAAGAATAGGAATATGATCTTCGTAGGGCAGACACTGTTTTCCGCACCCTATTCGCGCGACCTTCAGCTAAATTATATCATGTGCTCATGTAACATAGAGGCTTTTTTACACTAACTTTTACTTTTACACTTTTTTACACTAACTCAACATTGGCAAATGGCAAAAACGTTAGAGCGGGCACTCATAATAATTTTAGCTGAAATGTCGACTGTTGGCTGAACGGCTGAAATGATTCGGGGTTGTGCAAACAATCGGTCAGGGATTGCTAAAGTTCTCGGCTAACAAGGACGCTGAAAACCCTACCTCGTACCAATGAATTATGCATGCCATAAATGGGTCAACTTAGGTAGCAGTTTCTTGTACGAGTTAGGCTCTTGCTTTTAGATTATAAACTCTCAGATTATGGATTTGTTCCTGCTTTAGCTACACACATCTAACACAATATGCTTAATTCAAATATGATCGAATGAAGTAAGATGCTTACACAGTACATAAATTTTGATCAAACGATAAGTTAAGGATTTGGATAAGGTCTGCAGTTATCTCACAGAACTTTTTATCAAGCATTTACAACAATAATAATAAGAAAATACAGTTGAAACAAACCCAAAACGGGCTGTAAGTTCGCGCGAATAGGGTGCGGAAAACAGTGTCTGCCCTACGAAGATCATATTCCTATTCTCAACAGGTATACCTAGTCCACCTACTTTAACGAGCTCACACGAATTGCATATTGTCGTTAATAACGTCTTGTACCAATGCTTTTACAAGCTCAGCCTAAGTATTTTTCCGCTTTAGACAGACAGTAACCTATTCTACCCAAGGAGCCGCCCGACAAGGGCATTTTTCCTTACTAGTCCTCTCTCTTTTTCCGCTGTAGTGGAAACGAAGCACAAAGCATAGCTATCACTACATATAGCTATGACGGCTTCACTCCTGAAGCGGACCAATGTAGTATGTACGTAACTGTACATGTGTACATGTATATGCATGTATATATACCTATGTAAAATTCGACCCCTTGGACCCCGTTTGGGGGTGTTGGAATCAGGGTTTTTTTTTTCAAATCGACCACTGCTCAAAACTTGTTCTTTTTTACTTTTGAGTGTTCTTTTTTACGATGACTTGTTCTTTTTTACTGAAAGTTTTAAACGGCGTTGTACTCATGTTTTTAACCAAGATTTCCATTCATACATCCATCTACAATATTGCGTTCCCAGAAAAAAATTTCGGGGGGATGACTTTTCGATTTTTTGCAATGGGTTAAAATGCACCGTGTATCAATTTCAACACCTAAATACGCATTGCAAGCGTAAATCCACTAAGCCGCAGAATCGCAGGGGTCTGGGGGCGGCAGCCCCCAGAAAAAAATTGGAGATTATTCAATTTTGAAGCCAAATTTGGTTAACAGGCTGGGGGAATAACTTTCAGATTTTTTTAAAATGATCCCCGTTTCCACACGATAAACAACCAAATCCATACACTAATAAAAGCGTAGTAAGCTTATAGATGGTGCACGCACCTATACACACTTGCTTACGCTTTCATGAAAGACAATTTAGTAAGGAACACAAGGCAATAAAGTTGCAGGGGCTGGGGGCTCAGCCCCCAGTACGAAAATTTGAGAATTTTTTGTTTAAATTTGAATTTTTTAGGGTAAAATATTCAGTCAATTGGAGACGCATTGGAAAACTTTCCGGCTAAGTTTTATTTAGTGCCGCTCGGTGGGCGCATGAAGGCTGCGTAAATTATTTTTATTTTTGACTGCGTAAATTAACGGTCCACTGCCTAAATACGCAGTATTTTACGCAAAAAAACCATACTTTGCCGATAGATTATAATAAGGAATAGTGAGCCACGGAGTCGCAGGGGTCTGGGGGCGGCAGCCCCCAGAAAAAAATTTAGAGTTTTGGATTTTTACGCCAAATTTGGTCAATTGGAGACATATCGGGAATTTTTTTCGGGGGCAAGAAAAACCAAAGGGGGGACCCTTATGTAAAAATAGACTGGGTAAAAATTTCAGGTTGGAGGAATTCCCTTCACCACCACCCGCTCCCCCGGTACGCCCTATCCATGTATGAGGGTAGGTTGGGGAATGGATGGCAGAATCGAGAAGGCAGTTGGAGAGGGTGGCAAAATGAATTGTGGCAAAATTGGGTGTAAATGGCGTTTTTGAAATATTGTATATACAAAATTTACGGTATATAAAAATTTTCGGGGGGTCTCCATAATTTTGGCTGATAGGAAATCCAAAATTTATATAATATAAACCACCTCTTCCTAAAGCTAGTTTGCAACGGAGTCTAGTTTCCACAAATTAGCTTCTGACGATCTATATACGTTAGAATTGTTAAGGTGTGTTAAGATCAGGGACTAGCCAGGATTTTGGAAAGGAAGGAGCACCTCGGTGAGGAAAACGACAAATTTATGCTAAAAATTTCACACTGAAAATTTTGTATTTTCGTACGTTCAATAAAGTCAAACCACGCGTCCCCTCCTCCTTAAGGTGGCGCTCCGAATAACTGACTTTGGGCAGTAAAAGTTTTCAGTCACATTTTCAGGTCTTATAAAAGTTATGGAAGTTATTCGGAGCGCCACCTTAACCTTCGAAAAATCTGGGACAAGCCCTGTACCACACCCCATCCCCATATACATTTACGCTGTTAAATGCTGCTTCTAAACACCATGAAGTACCCTAGTCTTATACACATTCGCAGGACTGCAAACTAAAGAAAACAATACACTGTTCAGTTCAGTCGCTCTTTTAAGATCCCTAGAGAGAGACCATTAGAACATAATAGCTGTCCCCAGAAAATTTTTTGAAATTAAACACAATTTTTGTGCACTGTAGACGTGATTTTGGGTTTTATATACATGGCTGCAGCTGGCTGTTCTACGGTTGTTCTTTTTTATTTTTTGCTGTTCTTTTTTAGAAAATGGTGTTCTAAAGAACATAATTTGGAACAAAAAAAAAACTCTGGTTGGAATCCAGGGAGGTTCTAGACAAAAACAAACCACGGGTTCGTAATCAGGGGCTCAAATTCTCTCGATGGACATCAAAATTCAAATTTTGAAGTTTTACCCTTGGACCCCTGTCGGGGGGGGGGGGTGGGGTACCGTGAGGGAAGGGGTGGGGTCGCAGGGGCGTCAACAAGAGTCAAAGACAAAAATAGTCTTCAGAGACGTGTTTAGGGAGTCAAATTACACCTATGAACATCAAAAACCGAATTTTGAAAATTTGACCCCTTGGACCCGTTGTGGGGGAGGGGTACCCTAGGTGGGGGTCGCAGAAGAATTTACGAGAGTCACAGACAAGAATGAACCTCGGATTCGTGTTCAGGGGGTCAAATTACCCCAATGGACATCAAAATTTCAAATTCAAAAAAATTGACCCATTTTGACCCCCTAGGGGCACCCTGGGGGGGCTATGGGGGTCCAGAGTGGTTATAGACAAAAATAAATCCTAGATAGTGTTCAGGACACCAAATTATCCCTAGAGACAAGTTTTTGAGAATAAACTCGAAAAAATATTTTTGACCCCAAAAGTGCAAAAGGGTCCCGAGTCCCCTTTGGGAATGCCCTGGGGGGGCAATCGGTGGGGCAATGGGTATTAATATGATATGTTCGCAAGTTCAGAATCCATATTACACGAAAAAACTGAAACTATCATGAAAAACAAACAGCAAACCTAATTATTCTACAGTGAAGTTACGTACGCGCATTCATGACACACAGCCAACCGGGGGGGTACCGTCTAGGGGACTATTCAACATCTGAGGAAGAAAGTGATAATACCAGTGAATGCACAGCATATGGGTTCATATTCGTATACAAATCGATAGGCCTCCAGCTATAACCATGATAGCTCCACTGCCCGTAGCGACCCTACCCCCGTAATACACGTGGCGGGGGGTATGGGCATGCCCTGGGGCTTATAGGCCGAAATTCAAAAAAAGCCCATGTTAGTTTCTATTCCACTACTGTACCACCTCACATGCAAAAGATCATGACTGGCCGTTTTGCGCAACTTCTTAAAAAGTGTGCTAAACTTTTTCGTACTTAGTCATTTTTTGGACCCCAAAAAAGGGGTTTCCCCCCTCCCAGCACAGCCTCTCACGGAAACACCCGAGCAAAACCATTTCTTCCGTGTCTATTGCAGGCTATACGAAATGTGAAAAACCAAAAAAGGTGTCGCTCGGATGAACTACCGGCGAGAAAAGTTCTGGGGAAAAAAAAGAGCGAAAGTCCGTGAATTTTGGGGGGTCCCCGGGGGTATCTCAGAAAATACTTGACCGATCCGGCTGAAATCTTGCCAGCACTTAGGTACTGCCAAGGGGTGTACACACACAAAATTTCGTGTAAAAAGCTTTCCTATATTTTGAGCTACAAAAAGTTTAAATTCTCAAAATCCGCAATAGTGCTAAATTTTCCTATTCTAGTTCAATTCAATTGAAAAACTGGAGACTAAAGTCTGACAAAAAATAGTTGCACCACTTGGGAAAACGAACCATGTGATTTTGTTACGAAAAAATAGAATTTGGCTATCAAGAGTACAGCAAGTAGTCGCAGAAGTCATGCCGCTAAAATAAGTTATATATGTAAGTGGCGCAACTATTTTTTTCCGACTTTCGTGCATCCATACGCAAAAAACAGCCTAAATACTCCTTCTTGTCCCTGTCTCCTTAAGAACAAGTATTCAGAACCAGGTTTTAGCGTCTACCTGGCCGAACTCCAAATGAACATATAAATAACTCACAGCAATTCTAATTCCGTCAATAGCGCGCTCCTGTAACTTAGTTAATTCACAACAAAATGAGTTAATAATTATATACCATTTCTTGATCCTGCGAGAAGCCCACAGCCACATACACTTCGGATCCAGAGCCCGACGGGTCGACTCCCCGGCTCATTTCAAAAAACACAAAGTCGGCATTGGTGTCCAGTTTGTAGGTGACCGTGGCCACACAGCTGTTCCCCACACAACCAGGGGGGGCCTGGAAACACCGCTTGTCCCCATTGCAACTTGACAAGTCGATGTCGCTTACGGAGTTCACTGACTGCACGGCCAAAGACAGACACTGAAATGGACAAATACAACAGTGCAAAAGCGCAAAAGCATAAGCCTAAATTTCAAGTCTACTAAATCGTGCCCAGTCAACAACGCAGAACTAACTCCGTTCCAATTCCCATATGCGACACTGCGACATTATAACATTTTGTGAACTGTCTGTAGTAAAGCCTAACTTTAGAAAAAATGCAAATTTCAACCATCAATGAGGATAAAATAAATGAAGATGAAGGTTCAATACACTACTGTAAGAGCTATATACTAACTGTGTATGGATGCAAAAAAAAACAGAATTGCCGTCTGATTGGTCCACATTTTTACTAGCATCTGCCGAATCTTCAACATCCACATAAAATTGTTGCGGATGCGAATGCGGAGGCGGATGTCAAAAAGTTGCGGATCATCCGCGGACACGGATGTCCGCGACATCCCTAAAAAAACCTATTTTGCTTGGAGACAATTTTTTTGCTAAACTCCCCCATTGTTGCTACAAAAGTTGACTCATTTGGGCTAAGAACATGCGTAGACTTCACTGAAACAGTTTCTATTTGGCCGCAAAACGTTGTGTTTTGTCGTTTTGGCCCATAGACCGACAGCCGTTACGAAACCTGTTTTGGTGATGCTTCACCAAAATTTAGCAATTTTTGGACTATTTAGACTTCAGCTGCTGTGTGTGTGTACCACTTTAGGTGGTACACAGTAACGTTTTCGACAATTCTGCAGAAGTACAAGTTGACAGCTTACGAATAATTTTTAATCGAGAATAATATTAGACGGATTAAATTGGAAACCTAGTAACTCTAATGGGATGAACACCTGCTAAAATACTTTAAAATATCCATTTTTAATTTTTACAGAAAATATTTTCAAGCCAGTAAGGGCAGTTTTTCGTAAATTTAAGGTTTTGCTAAGCCAAAGTAGTAGCTAGTCATAACGGCCGTTTATTGAACACAGAAAAAATTGACACACGGGCATATTAAAAACCTTCAAATTAAATGCTAAAACTTATCCTTTCATGTTTTGCTTTTTGAGATTACGTCACATTTATGTAACATCGCTTTCTGAACGACGCAGAGTAGTTAGAATCCATTTTATTAGTGCAACAGTAAGGCGAAATATGGCCGTTATAAGGCCCGGTTCACACAGACGTACTTTTTACTTTTGGGCCAAAAGTAAAAATTTCGGTTCATACAGAACGTACTTTTTACTTTTTACTTTTGGCCTAAAGTAAAAGTAGAAACGCGTTCTACTTTTTACTTTTTACTTTGCAATCTAGCCAATCAAAATGATCTGAGAGAAGCTCCGCCTATTGAGCTTCATTATTATTGGTTAGATTTGCATTTTGACAGACATGTGTGCCAAAGACAGCCAATTGAATGCGATATTCCTTAAGTAAAAAGTAAGCCTGTGTGAACACTTTTGCAAAAGTAAAAAGTATAAAGTCAAAAGTCAAAAGTATAAAGTAAAAAGGAAAAAGAAAAAAAAGTAAGTCTGTGTGAACCGGGCCTAACAGTCGCGAGCATTAATGGATCCGAATTATGTCGAGCACAAGACTCTAAAAGTTGAAAAATTGGGTTTTCATCCCCGCACCACTATAAAAGCACCGCCACTTTCACATACCAGTAAGGCAATGATGAATATCCAAGGCATGATTTTGTTCAATTATAAAATATGGAGTTGCATATACATACAATAATAAAAATACAAATGGATATAAAGCACGGGTGCCGGCACAGAATAAAATATATAGTCGATTAGTCAGCAGCTGATCAGGGATGAGTAAAATAAATAAATTTAAAAAAATGAAATTAATGCCTTGATGCAGCTGAAATACACAGCAGTCATGAATATATATTATATACATATATAATTAATTATTAATATCATCACGAATATTATTTGTGTATATTTATATGTGGGGCGGTTCCAGGGGGGGGGGGGTGCAGGGGGTGTGCGTGCACCCCCCCCCCCTTTTGGTCGGAAACTCGGAAGGGGGGGTGCAGCAGCTAGATGTTGAAAAGTGCCTGCCGCAATGCAACTGATTTTTTGCAAAAACCAAAAATTCTCTCGCTTCTGGGGGCTGCCGCCCCCAGACCCCTGCTTTATATATGTTTTGCGCTGACTTTCTCATTGAGGCTTAGCAGTGTTCATGATAGACTTTGCTTGTTCACGCGTCAACTCTGAAGACTTCAGATGTGCTTTACCTCTAAGTCTTGCAGCCTAATCCGAAGGTTCGTAGTCCAAATTCCACCGACTAGGTTTCACAGTATCTCTTTGAGCAAGAAGAGACTAAAGTGCGTGTTTACATGTGTTCCTATACGTACTATCCACTATCCAGCACTTAAGCACTTTATCTAACGGCGTCGGTAAATGGATACCACAGGTATATCGTGGGAAAATCGAAGTTTGTGAAGGGCATTTGCCTGAGGGCTGGTCTCTTCTCCATGGCGTAGTCTAAGGGCGTACCCAGGAATTCCCCCCTTCCCCCGCCGATTTTTTTCCCAATGCATTTTTACACAATGGTCCACCCATTGGATTTTACTACCGTCCGAAAAATATTTGAGATAACGTCTCCAGTTGCCCAACTTTGGCCTATTAATTAAAAAACCTCCATTTTTTTCTGGGGGTTCTCGCTCCCAGACCCCTGCAACTTTGTGGCGCAGTGATCTTGCGTTTGTAACTGGATACGCCACTGGTGTAGTCGCTTGCGACGTGACGCTCAGATTTATATCAATATCACGTCACATTTAGATCCGTAACGTAAACTAATTTTTTTGAAAATCTAAAAATTTCTCAGCCTCTGGGGGCTGCCGCCCCCAGACCCCTGCCAACCAATTGCTTAGTGCTGAACTGTAGTATTGATGTCACTATTAACGCCACGACGTACTGGTCTCAAACAATGCGAACTGGTCTCGTAACAATGCGAAACCATAGAAAGAACTAAAAAAATTTCGAAGCTGCACCCCCCCCCCCCTTTTCAAAATCCTGGAACCGCCCCTGATATATATTAGGGATGTCGCGGATGTCACTTTTTTGACATCCGCGGATGCGGATGCGGATGTCGACTCCTGACATCCGCGCGGATGCGGATCTTTTTAGAATACGTTCTAGACAAGTTATGAGATGAATTTTTTACCAACAAGCAGGATTTTCTTGCAAACTTTTACAGTGACTTTTTGCTTTTGACACATACGAACTTTTATAAAGTTTAATCCTGCCGCCAACAAATTCCTGAATACATACAATTATTCTCCGACAGTTTTTACAAACTTCGATGTGAAAGCTAAATAGAAATTGATGCCTGCAATGCCTGTAATTTTGAACCTCCTGCTATGTATATTAATACTATGTATATATATCTTAATTTAAGGGTTCTTTCTACATTTTTTAATTTTCCTCATTATTTCCACATTTTTCCGGCAATTTTGGACAACTGAAAATTTGAAAATGAAATTTCATTATTCTCAGCTCTAAATGAAACAGCAATTTTTTTATGATTTGGCTGCATAATATGCATACATGGGCGTGGGGGGATTGCTCCCCCCCCCAACCCGACCTCGCCCCCTCCCCAGACAGATCCGCTCCCCCCTGATGTTTTAAAGGTAGCTCACGGGACCAAAAATTTGTGGCTCACGAAGCAAAAACGGCCGGAAAAGTTGCTCCGCACCCCGCCCCCCGTCCGAACTAGAAGAAAGAGTGCATCTTCATCGAAATGACCCAAGGAGGATTCGAACCACCTATCACTAAATTTACAGACCAGTGATCTACCATTTGAGCTACTGGGCCAATGCTGAACGTTCGTAAATTCCCTTAAGTACTAATAAGCCACTTTTAATTCACACGTACTTTTATATATACAATTTAGAGAATGAGGGGGCTAGGTTTACACTCTACACGTTTAATTTATTGATTATTTTATCAAATTACAATTAATTGATTAGTTCTTGAACGTCTTGCCATGTCAAGACATCGAGGGGGTTCGTTGAAGACAGCAAGGGGGTTCTTTCAAGACAGCAAGGGGGGTTCTTACTGGAAGAATGAGAGCATCGTCATCGGAATGACCCAAAGGGGATTCGAACCACTCATCACTGGATTCGCAGACCAGTGCTCTACCATTCGAGCCACTGGCCCAACGCTGAGCTTTTGTAAAACCCTTTAAATACTCTAACGGGGCTATCTTACTTCACACTTACTTATGCAATGCCGCTTTAGAGAATAAGGGGGCTAGGTTCACACTCGCAAAGGATTAATTATTCTAATTAGTTTAATAGTATTTGATTAGTTCTCGAACGTTGTAGTTTAATTTGTTAAAAGCATTAAAATACAAAAAGGAACAAATAATAAATTATTAGTGGAAAAAACCTCGTCGTCCCCCCCTCCCCAGATGGTCATTTTTCGGCAAAAAAACGACTAATCAAAGTAAGTCAAAACATTTCAAAACTTAAGTCAAAACATTTCACAACTTCTATTCAAAGTTTAACAAAGGCCTATGCTTACTATATAACCCGATACTTTAATTGTATTTTGATGCAGAACAATGCTCACATGTAATTAGAAAACGAAAAGCAATATAAAGTCCTGCCGCCACTGAGGTGGCGGCAGGAAAAATTACTAAAATTACACGTATAAACAAGAATGAAACTTAAACGAGATACACCAAACTATATGAAAGGTCTGTAGTCCTATTTCATATCTTCTACCTCTTGCGCCGCCATTGACAGTTTGTTTTAAATGCAACTGGTTAACCTTCTGTCAACGTCACGCCAAAGGCGAAGGCTTGACCCTCTGGCTACTTGCTGCTGTGTATATAATAGTTATTGGTGCATGTACTTCAAATTTCAAAGTTTCAAAAGGCTAAATCTACTATGTAAATTCTGCGTGGTTAACACAGGGGTGGACGCGGGTCGAAATTTTCGACCCGCGACCCAACCCAACCCGCGGCTCGTCACTCGTGGGTAACCCGCGACCCAACCCGCGCCGCAAAACCCGACCCGCGACCCACTTTGACCCACCACTCTATAACCATAACGTACATTATACAGGGGCGTGTAGCCAGGGGTCTGAGGGCTTCAGCCCCCAGAATCCTATTATTTTTACACTTATTAGCGAAGTGCCTTACATAACAAAATGTAAATTTGGTCACGAATATTATATTAACGACACGAATATTGTAACATGCTGCATTTTACGGCTTAGGGTAAGGCTTGATAAGAAAATAAAAAGAAACTTTTAATTATGCGTATTACTTGGGATATGACCAAAAGTTTCCAGTGGGTTTTTTTACCGACTGGCTATATATAATGTGCTATTGAGACGAAGCTTTTATTCCCACTCCCTAGTCTTCCTTGAGTTTTAGCAGTACTATGTAAATTAAGTAAACAATGAACTGGACATATTATTTTAGTTGAAAAGTTTAAGACAGCATATTGGATTACAGTCTAAACCAGTTGAAATCAGCCAGCTGTGTTATCCGAACCGATATCTTTAGTCACAAGGCAAGAGAGTTCAACTTACACATGAAGCATTGGCTTGTTTAAATCACTTCAATCTTAAATCGCTTATAATGTCGACTGCAAGCTGAGGCGGGGCCTTTTTCCTGCCGCCACCTCAGTGGCGGCAGGACTTTATATTGCTTTTCGTTTTCTAATTACATGTGAGCATTGTTCTGCATCAAAATACAATTAAAGTATCGGGTTATATAGTAAGCATAGGCCTTTGTTAAACTTTGAATAGAAGTTGTGAAATGTTTTGACTTAAGTTATGAAATGTTTTGACTTACTTTGATTAGTCGTTTTTTTGCCGAAAAATGCCCATCTGGGGAGGGGACGACGACGAGGCTTTTTCCACTAATAATTTATTATTTGTTCCTTTTTGTATTTTAATGCTTTTAACAAATTAAACTACAACGTTCGAGAACTAATCAAATACTAATAAATTAATTAAAATAATTAATCCTTTGCGAGTGTGGACCTGGCCCCCTTATTCTCTAAAGCGGCATTGCATAAGTAAGTGTGAAGTAAGATAGCCCCGTTAGAGTATTTAAAGGGTTTTACAAAAGCTCAGCGTTGGGCCAGTGGCTCGAATGGTAGAGCACTGGTCTGCAAATCCAGTGATGAGTGGTTCGAATCCCCTTTGGGTCATTCCGATGACGATGCTCTCATTCTTCCAGAAAGACCGTTGGTAGGGAGGCATTACATTCTGCACGTGACGTTGCAGGTGACTATTTACATGGTGAAAACGTAAAACAATCAATAAAAAGGCGTGGCAAAGAAGCTATTGGTAGATCTTTAACTAAAGCTGGTGAAAGACTTCAAAACGGTGAAGGTATTGGTACAAGACCAAGACGAAAAAGCATAAAAGGGGTAAAACACAAAGGCAAAAAGTACAGAAAACCAGATATTTATGATGGCTAAGCAAGTAGACGCAAGTTCTCTGCCAGGATTCAAAAATGAATTAGACCTGTTTTCTGCTCCACCTACACAAGTGGCGGTAGAAAAAGGATACTGGGCAGAATATTACACACAAAATCCTGTTACAAATTTAGGACCTTACCGCATTTCTATCCCAAAAGATACGTTTATGCTAGATTTAAACAAAAATTACTTGTACATCAAATTGAGAATTACGCACAACGCTGCTAACGTTGGCTTACCCACACTAGAAAATGGCGATGTAGATACAAGCAAAGTTAACGTTTCAACAATAAATTTACTGGGTAAAACATTCATTGAGAGAGTCATTGTGAAACTTTCCGATAAAGAAATTTACAATTCAGGTCCACTTTATGCCTACCAGGCATATCTCGAAACTTTACTTAATTATGGGTGGGATGCTAAAAACTCCCATTTACAACTAGCAATGTTTTATAAAGATATTGCGGGAAAATTTGAGAATTTGTCCGCAAAACCTTTACTACTGAGAGGTCGTCCTTTTGTTGATGGTAACAGTGTAGAGTTGTTAGCACCACTACACTGTGACTTATTCAAACAAGAGCGCTATATGCTTAGTGATTGTGAACTTAGTATAGAAATTCATCGTAATAGTAATAAGTTTTGTTTATTAAGTGATGGGACAGAATTTTCTCTTGGTGTTGATGCTATGAAATGGTATGTGTGGAAAGTAAAACCACAGGAATCACTCAGTTTAGCCATTGAGAACATTTTAAAAACAAAAACTGCCAAGTATCCTATCAGACGTATCAAAATGGTTACTCGACATTTAGTTCCAGGTTCACAAACAATTGTGGAGAATTCAATTTTTAATGGTCAGTTACCTCGCCGAATTATTATGGCTATAGTGAATGCTGAAGCTTACAATGGTAACTTTGCTAAAAACCCACTAAAATTTGAAAATATTAATGTGCAAGAAATTGCCATCAAGTATGGGGATGATTATTTTCCTAAATATCCTCTAAGATTTGAATGGGGAGATTATAATTATAGTTTTCCATACATGTATCTGTATGAAACAAACGATATGGCAAATGCCAATATGGGTTGTGACATTACATACAACGAATTTCGTAGTGGGTACACCGTATTCATGTTTGATTTGACTGCGGATAATGTAGATAGTGGGGCAATGCAACTTATACGTGAAGGTGACTTGTCTTTGCATATGTTGTTAAAAACACCCCTAAGTCCTGGGGAATACCCACACGGTGTGGAAATTGTAATATATGGAGAGTTTGATAATATGATTGCATTAGATCAGAACAGAACTCCATTCTTCGATTATGCAATATGAATACACTGGAAATTGAGCGCACTTTGCAAAAGGATTCTTGTATACGTAAAAGTTTTCTTGGTGTGTTTGCTAGCGATCAGTTACCTACAATACACGTTCGCCCTGCATGTTTTGTAGCAAATACTGACCCGTCTAGTGGACCAGGGCAGCACTGGGTAGCTTTTTACATTGACAAGTACCTAGAGTACTTTGACAGTTATGGTTTGGAACCAATTCCAGTTTTTCAAAACTATATTGCAAATCTTGATGTGATTTTAAAATGTAATAGACTTTGTTTGCAAGATGTGAATACTATAGTTTGTGGTGAATATTGTATATATTTTTTGTATAAGAGGTCTCGTGGCTTAAGCTTAGAATGCATTACACAAAATTTGGCTAGACGCCCCTCAAAAAATGACTCTATTGTTAAAAGGTTTGTTGAAAAGCTAAAGGTAAAAACTCCATCACGAGGCCAAAAATGTGAATGTAAAAATTTGTGAATATATTTAGATGTGACTGGCTTAAAAATGCATTGCATGCAATGCAATAAAAAGGAGTAAATGTCCATATAAAGGGGTCTGGATTTGGCTATCAATGTTTGATATTTTGAAAATGACTTCTTATAATACCACTGTCGACGGACAGCTGTTGGTCCTATTTTATTCGGGCTGGTCCCCTTTCAGCAATTTCCACATGTCCCCCCTTACGATCGATGGCAAAAACTATAATTGTGTTGAACAATATTATCAAAGCGAAAAGGCCGCTTTTTTTCACGATACCGCTGCTTATGATGCCATTATGACTGCAAAATCGCCAAAACTCCAGAAACAGCTGGGAAAAGAAATTGTGGACTTTAATCAAGATCAATGGGATGTTTCGAAAGAGCGTGTGATGGCGGCTGGACTTCGCGCTAAATTTCTTCAAAACGAGAAATTACGGGGACTGCTCATGGGGACTTTGGATGCTATAATGGCGGAAGCTGCTATTTTTGATAAATTCTGGGGAATCGGTCTGGGAATGTATGACGCTGACGCTCGTGATGTAAACAAATGGACTGGAGAGAACATTTTGGGAAACTTACTGATGGAAGTGCGGGATTTAATCAAAGACTTGCTGAAAATTTGCCACATTTTTTCAATTCCTTTTGAAATGGC
>JASANF010002224.1:0-17973 GCA_030248245.1 Trissonchulus sp. WLG1_4 | reverse complement strand
GACAGATGCAAGAAATCTAACAAACCCAAACACCGTACGTATAAACTTTGTTTGCTGTGAATAGGATAAATTTATTTCAAGTTAATTGAATGGTTGAACAAGTTGGCGAACAAGAGCGTGATCAGAATTACCAGCCCCATGATACATTAGCGCTTTCTGCGCCGTATTTGCGCCAACACGCCATTACGTTGGATAGCTTAACAGACATGCAGAAATTTTTAGTATTCATCTCGAGCGCGTGTTGCGACAACTAGTATCAAATCACTTGTATGTATGGGTGCATTGTGCACAGTTATTTTGCTTGCTTACTGGTCAGTGTATAGTCAGATGGGGTAAAAAAAATACAAAATATGAGCACAAGGTTTTTTGCTTTCCTGGATTAAGTTTCTCGAGCAAACTTTTTTCCGACAATACCTCGCGGAGTTACTCTACAAAACCACATATTATATAAACTTTTTTCTCTGCATTACTGATTTTATGCAAATCGAAAACTAAACATATGTGTTTACTTTTTACCCCCAACTTTGGGGGAAAATACGGTCGATTCTGAGTTTCTGACCCATCCAAGGAACGCAGACCAAAATGCTCCAATCGTTATGAAACTCAACTCAAACTTACTCATTTTTTAATTAAGCTCGCACATAAAAGAAAAGGCCACTGAAATTGAAGCCCCAATAACACCACAACTACTTTTTACACTATATATATATTATATAGATACACTTTTTTGAAATTTTTTTCAAAATTTTTTTGCGTCTACGTATTATATATATATTTCTTTGCGGTAAACTGAATCATTTGACGTAACCACTGTACCGCGGAACGCTAAAATTTGTGTTGACGCCCTGCCCTGATTGTTTTTTGCATACTTAAAAGTAGTCTTTAATTAATTAACTTTCCCTTTCTGTCAATATTCAAATAGTGTTGTACAACAAATTGTTCCCAGAAAGAGTGAATAATCAATATTATCATCAGTTTCGAACTTAGGCATGTGTGCGTCTGTATGTGTGTTTATGTAGCTGAGCTCATCATTTGAACACCATTGCGTAGCTGAAACTGCTCTGTTAGCAGTTGGTTGTAGTACACTTGGAGGCCGTAGCTGTAGCACCTTCCTGTGCTTACTTTTTAAGCAAATGAAGTTGTTTTCGATTAAAAACACAACATGAAGGCAAAAAGTATCCGTATTTTTTTCCCACAAATCGACCAAAAATGGGGGGGTAAAAAAATATGGCTCCCGCAGACGGAAACCAGTAACATTAGAGAAGAACCATTCACAGTTTGAAAGAAGGGTAGTTGACTATGCCATATGCGCAGCTATGTATATAGTGTCGGAAAACAGCTAGACCCCGCCACAAGAGAAGCTTGTGAAAAATTTGTGGGCCCTTGTAAAATGAGCCATAATGGGTGCATGATTTTGTCAGCTTCATATTTTAAGCTGAAGACAGATCATGACTAGGTAATACGTTTAAGTAATGTAGAACTAGTAGTGCTTCCTTTGTATATATTCAACAGCATATACCTGTTGGGGTTTTTCTTGGAGGGGAGTGTATTTTTTTACCCATGTTTTCGATCGTATTTTGTCACCCCCTCTGACTATATGGTTTTAGCTGTTTTATCGTAGCCACAATGACATTTTTAGTAAATTTTAACCATGAGTTTCCCATCTACGTCTTTCTGATTGGCTATATATTATAAATTGCAGAGTATATAAGTGTGGTGAAGGCGGTGAAGTTCCAGTTTGTGTACGATCAAAGAGAGATTTTTCAGTGAAAACTTGTGTTTCAAAACACGGATCAACAAGCGCCCCTTGATTGGCTACTACTGTAAAAGATTTGTGTATCTATTTTGCAGTTTGTAATATTGGGTGTTATTTGTCAGGTGATATTTTTGGTGGGCAACAAGAAGGATCTGGAAGCTCAGCGCGACGTGACCTATGACGAGGCAAAACAGTTCGCTGACGAAAACGGTACGACAGTCTGCTCAGAGCACTCACTAGCATACATATAACAGCACTAAAATTTTGGGTACCCCTCCCCCCCCCCCCTTGGAGAGACCCCCTCCCCTGCGTCAACTCATTGTAGACCCCCCTCCCAAAAATGACGCAATTTTTAACCTTTTTGACCAAAAAACACCGGTTTTGACAATTTTGGCGAGATTTTCGGTAAAAATTGCTCAAAATTCACCCGAAAATATCTATTTTTTCGAATTTCGGCCAAAATTTTACTCCCGTCGGGACCCTTCCCTCCCCCGAGACCGAATTTTAGGGGGTCTTCCCCCCATCCCTCCCAACTACATGTGTGCTCACTAGGGGACTGACCTTCTTTCAGGGGGCTTCCTCATTGCCTCTTGTTTCTATGTTGTCGGTGTGGGGTTTATGAATTAATGGCTTGGTTATTTTTTTAACGACAACAGTGTTGTTTTTTACTTTCTTCCGTTCAAAACTATTCAACGGCCAACACTGAAAAGTTTTGCTTGACCTAGTGACACACTAAACACTCAGCGTCTTTGCCAATATTTCAGCTTGTATACAGGACTTTTGTTGGGTTCAAAGGATTGGGAGTTTTTTTTATTTTCACTATCGAGTTTAACAAAACACAGTCTTTTAGTGTCATGATGTGGATGGTTTTCTGGGAATCGGATGGTACTCTCATTAACACTGGTCTCTAGTAGTTGATCTCAAACATCGTTTTTTTTATAAATTCATATTAATAACAATAATGAGTTTAAGGCAAAGTAGTTGACAGCTAGCAGTGATTGTCATACATGTATATAGTTTGGGGGGAAGACCTCCCTCGGTCCCAGGGGAGGGGGGCTTCCTGCAGGGGTAAAAGAGGGGAGTATCGTCCCGGCGTGCGCAAAATCTTCGGCCAAAATCTTTTTGGTCAGTGTATTTTAGCATTTAAACAAGTATGGCACTTGGCACTTGAAAAATTGGTATATTATGATTTTCACCTTACTTTTGGCCCAAAATTGTCAAGGCCGTAATTGTTTGACCGAAAAATTGCGTCAATCGTGAGAGGTGGTGAAAAATTTGTCAAGGAGATGGGAGTCCCACCAAAGGGGGGGTACCTAAAATTTAGTACTATTACATGTATGCCTATGGTCACGTTCTGGATACATAATATTTTTTATATTTTCAGGTCTGATGTTTTTGGAGTGCAGTGCGAAAACGTAAGTTATAGTAAATTTAGTTTCTGTTTTTCTCATAAATTTTGCTACATTGTTTGTTGTTTCGGCTTGATTACTTTTCATATTGTTGTGTTTTATAAATGAAAATCCAAGTGTAGCTTTATCGTTTATTTTAGAAACTATTAGAAAAACAGTTGCAATTCTTATAAGTTGACCCCTCTTAGGAATTATTGTGCCTATTGTTCAATCCTTTTTTTACCACCCTCGCTGTTACGAAGAAGTTAGGAAACTACACAAACGGTACTCAACCTGCAAACCTAACACAGACTCACAGCTGTTTTCTGTTCAGGAGGGACAAATGTGGGTGAAACCAGACTTTGTTAGTATAATAATGTGATGTATGAATAATGTAATTCATTATTTAGAGGAGATAATGTTGAAGATGCATTCTTGGAAACGGCTAGAAAAATTTATCAAAATATACAAGATGGAAGGTTCGTTGTTCGTTTATTGGCATTATGTTGTTATACTGCTTTTTTCTGTTTACTTCTTCTAATTAATGGGTTGAGGCTGGGTTTTTTTCGCCAGGAAGTTTTAGCAAAGTGGCTAAAAGTTCCGAAAAATTTTTAGCCAATACCAAATTTTTTTAGCTACGGTTTTAAAGCGTTTATTTAGCTTCTATTCGCTTCAATTTGAATTATTTTCACAAGTGACTAAGCAGTAGCATACCCAGAAAAAAATTTCGGAGGGGAAAGACTTAATGTAAAGAATGGATTAAAACGCACCATTTGCAATTTCAACTGAAGAATTTGCATTGCAAATGCAAGACCACTAAGCCACAGAGTCGGCGAGATTTGGCGGCGGCCGCCTCCAAAATACTTTGGAGTTATTTTGATTTTGTGGGTCAAATTTTTTGGTCAGTTAGAAATATTTTTGGCGTGATAAAATACGCCAGGGCGTATTTTAACATAAGGGCGGACCCTGTGTTAAAAATTTCGGGGGGTCATGGGACCCTTGTGTAAAAATTCACGGGGAAAAAATATCATAAATGCTACGTTGTCCTATTTTGGCGTTTTCGAACCAGCAAGTATCTTAGATTGGCATTGTAGCAGCTCCCTGGCCAGATTGAAACTTTTTTAAATTATTCAGAACGCGGTTTGCGAAAGTTTTCAGTAAACGAAGTCACTTAACAAACTGATCCTGAATGATTGAACAACAGAAACATAAAATACTTGACTGGATCACTATGTTATGTGAAACATTGTTGCAGTTTGCACTTTGCATAGTATGTGTGTAAATTGTAGTCACAAGGAAGTTTTTTGCGTGTAATGGCAAAAAACGGTCAATTGGGGAGGCATAAGAAAATTTTTGAATTTTGGACAAAATTTGGTGAATTGGAGAGTTATCAGAAATTTTTTGTGCCAAATTTGTTTTAGCAAATTGGCTAAAACAACCAAAAAAGTTTTTTAGCAAACTGTCTAAAATTTTCGCCAATGCTAACGTTTTGACCCAAAAAACCCCCAGGGTTGAGGTCATTCAAGTGTGATTGGCTTTACGTGACAACTGTTTCAGTGATTTTAACGCACTGCTCTGACCTGATCTTGAAATACAAAAAAATAGCTTTTTTAAACTTTTTCAGTCTGGATTTGAACGCAGCAGAGAGTGGAGTGCAGCACAAGCCCAACCCGCCCAAAACCCTCACGGCTTCTGGGGGCGGTGGAAAGGAAAACTGCTCATGCTAGCCTAGCCCCCCCCCCCCCCGTTTCCCCCGAGACCCCGGAAAATCAGACACTCCTGCGGGGGACTTTATTGAACCGGCTCGCATCAAATTGAATATAATTGTTCTTTTAATTATTATCATAACCGTATTCGCTTTGATAAAGTAGATAATAAGTAACAGTGCGTAAGATTTAGATGTGTAAAGTAAGAATCATAATTCTTTATAATGGTCTTATTTTGCATTAAAATTTTTTCAGTTGTTTTGTCGAAAAAGTTGACCTGTTTACGGAAATGATCTTCAAAAACTGCGCAAATATTTTCCTACTTTGCTTGCTATCATACCATACCAGCAGTCTTTGCACTGATACTGTTCTTATTCAGACCGCTTGCAGCAGATGCGTTTTATGCTCCTAAAGTGAATCCTAGCATTCTCTTAATTTATTAACTAATAAATATTAAAATTCAAATAATAAATGAAAAGTAGTTGAATTTACTGAAACTTTAAAGCGGTCGGCGTAAAGTTAGGTCTCGGTGACAAGTTTGCTTATGACTTTGTGATTTTTTTTAAAACATAGGAAAGCTAAAAAAATTTTATCAATCATGGTGTTGTTTCATCTTCAACTTTTTTTTTAAATATCAGCCTCTGTGGTTTTTGAATCGGATAATGTGGTATGCTTTACGAACTCTCATTTTTTGGTTTTGATGTTGGTGGCTGTCAGATTGCAGTTTTTGTCTGTTCTTCGACATGCTGAGTTCTCAGACTGATGACTAACGTCTGAGAAAAAGTCGAAAATTAGTTTTTTCATTTTTTTAATTTTAGCATCAGTTTGTGAATACTTTCACAGTAGATTCTCTGTTTCGGGAGTTTTTTGTTCGAATTTCTTTTTTTCATACCAAGAGTACATAATAGCGTCTCACTTTATATAGAAGAAGAGTGAGACACTCTCCAGCCTGCCTGTGTTCTAGCACAGGCAGATGCGCTGGTCGTTTTCAGGCTACATGTTGACATTCTATGCAACATGTGACTGGCCAATCAGAAGCGAGCTTCTATTCTCTGATTGGTAGACGCCTGTGCACGTGCTCCAATCATAAAACGGGATAGGAATAAAGGCTAATAACTCATTATTTATTCATAGTCTGCTTGTAAAAACATTAAAAAAGGTTTGCAAATACCTTTGGGGATATTTTGGCCAACTTTCAGCGAAATTGATTGAGAAACTTGAAAAGAAATTCAGAAAAGTTTATATCTCAAAAGTTTCTCAATCAATTTCGCTGAAAGTTTGCCAAAATATCCCTAGAGGTATTTGCAAACCTTTTTTAATGTTTTTGCAAGCAGACTATGAATAAATAATGAGTTATTAAGCTTTTATCCCTATCTTAATGCTTATCAACGCATCAGCGATTATATACTAAAGTGTGTTACGCTGGGAATCTACGCGCTGATTGGCCAGTCACATGTTGCATAGAATGTCAACATGTAGCCTGAAAACGACCAGCGCATCTGCCTGTGCTATAACACAGGCAGGCTGGAGAGTGTCTCACTCTTCTTCTATATAGAGTGAGAAGCTATTATGTACTCTTGTTCATACGTTTCCCATGCTTAATTGATACACGTACTCAACTAATATTAATATATTCTCTCAAGATTTCTAATTGAACGTACACTCTAAACGACAGTGAATTTAATCTGTTGCTGCCTGTAATGTATTTTGTGTTTTCACTTTTGTAAACTCATCCAAACTATAATTATTGTTGCTTTGATATATTATTATATTATAATCTTGTAATTTTCGTCTGTAAGTAAAGACTATTGTAGGAACATTCATTTTGTATTTTCCCCTGCTACATATAAACGTGTCCATATAATAGTTATTAATCTGAAGTGATTTGATTTATATAAATTGTTAAGTTCTGTGTATTATATATATGTCGCAGTGTCAGTTTATGTCCGTGTAAAGCAATTGATTTTCCAGGCCAAGTTATTTTAACTACATAAAGCAGTTTACTTTTGGCTCTGTGAAGAAACATTGTATCATTATTATTTATTAATACTAGGGCTTTAAAAAATAATTCATCAATTATTATCATACTCTAAAATAGCCTTTGGATTATATTTGTGGATCGGGAAAATCTGTTTGGATATAATTACTGCATGTGTAAAGACGAGCTTTGATAATGCAGGCCTGCCGAGCACGTATATAATCATACTGATTTAATATTTGCAAAGTTGAACCTACCGTATTTCCTCGAATAGAGCCCCAGGTCTTTTATTTTTTTTGTGAATGTTCAAATGGGGGTTCAAATCAAGACAGGGGCTTTGTTGGAGGAAATACGGTATCCCTGAGCCATGCTTCAGCCTAGTCGTGGATCCTGGATCTAGAACTAAACCGATGCCGCGGCTGAACTTCGTTTAGAAAATGTAATATAATTGCTTTGCAAAACAGCATTGAAAAGCTTGTTGCATTAAGTATTTATTATTTGCGGTTTTATGTGCATTGTGAGTGTGTATGTGTGTATGTTTTGTGATTATTATGGATTTGTGCAATTTTCGTTAAAGGTGGCGTAAAATTCTAGTCTGAGCTGAAATATTATGACCTTGAGAGGAAGTGGTTAGGCTTTTAGACTTTTTGAACGATTCACTACTCAAGGCTGCGTGATAAAATTTTTTTTTAAAGTAACAGTCAAACATATTCAATAAATTGTCTTTCTGCGAGTCTTAATGTCAACATGAAACCGGGGAATATTTCTCTGCTATCTGGTGTGGTTAATAGTATTTATCATTTCTATTATTTATTCTAGCCCTTTTATTTTGTTGTACAGCTGTTATGTTGACTGTTGCGTTATTGTATAAACTAATTAGTGAAATTGGGCTATGATTTAAAACGCAGGAGTAAAAATAGCGTACTTTTTATCTATGTAAAAATTGTACTGTACCGTTTTAGCCATTTTTCGCTTTTTGCAAACATTTTTCTTTTCAATGGTTGTGGATGGATATCTGTTTTTTACGAAAATCAGATTGTAATTCTTACGTTGTCCTGCTTTTATATTTCTTTGGGGCAAAAAAGCTTTTCTTCAAAGTCTGACAAAAAATAATGCTGATCTCGCCAATCGTTTGAGAAATAAGGGTTCGCCCTGTCAGATTTGGCTGCATTCTGATGGGTCGAAAGTAAGGCTCGATTCGTACTTACAGCCGTACATATGTCCGTATAGTCGACGAAATTACGAAATAATCACGCCACTGATAGGGTATTAGATCACATTGGGTGGATTTCACCACGGTGGTTTTTAAAAACCATGGTTTTACGTACGTTTTCCTATGATTTGCACATAATTTCATTACGAAATGTTGCTTGATTCGTTACGAATTTAGTAAATTTTCTAAAACCATGGTTTTTGCTCAGTTGAAATTGCAGCAGAACAAAGACCTGCTATGCAGCAGGATACCTGCTATGCAGCAGGTCTGAAATTTCAACTGAGCAAAAACCATGGTTTTAGAAAATTTACTAAATTCGTAACGAATCAGGCGACTTTTTGTAATGAATTTATGTGCAAATCATATGCAAACGTGCGTAAAACCATGGTTTTTAAAAACCACCGTGGTGAAATCCAGCCATTGTGGCGAGTTTATTTCGTAATTTTGCCGGCTCAACGGACATGAGGCTGTAAGTATGAATTGACCCTAAGACGGTAGAGTATCGTTTCTGTGACTTTTGTGTTCGCTGTCTACTGCTGGTGTCAGTTTGGTAACTATCATCATTATCTTATGTTTTACATTCCTATGCTATAATAATACATAAAGCAAGCCTAGATATTTCAGTTGATTTTTAAAATCAAATAATTTACCTGCTGCATATTTTGTTCTGTGGTGAAATTGCTGATTTGTTTTTTAGTAGAAGTTTTTGACAATATTGATAAATGACTAACCTAAAGCATGCATAACACTTGGAATGTTTTAGTGAAGATTTGTTATAACTGATGATGTGTAATGATTATTCGGAAAGAAAATTTTTTATAAATGCATGTTATGGGTGCGTAGTTGTTAGTCATTACTGATGAGTTTGTGAATAAGTGATATGGTGATAAACTGTGCGTTGATGTGACTACTGTATACCAATAACGATTAAATTGCAGTAAAGCAACGCTAGCAGTAGTGTTGGTGTTTTTATAAGGGTGAGTGTCGTTGTAGCTCTAGCACTTACACAAATATAGGCATACCAGCTTGGAGAGTCGCTCCCCGAGTGCAGACTGGAGAAACTGTTAGAACAGTAGCAAAGTTAGGGGATTTATTTTAACTGCAACAAAAGTTATAGGGTCTTACTTTGACTTGAAAAACACCCTTACTTTTAGCTTTAAGTACAAGTTATGCATATATTGCTGCAAATGCAATTTTTATGTTTACTAATAAATAAGGTAAGATTCTGAAGTTTTAAGTTTATGATGCCCCCTTGGCCATAATTTCAATGTGGTGTTGCGGTGTTGTCATTTTTTAACAAAACATTTCCAGTATCTAATCCAAAACATAAATTTCTGGCTTAAATGTCAAACAAAAAAGGGGCGACATGACGTCTAGCATAAAATCAACAATAAATTAAATAGTTTTGTGGAATAATTATTACGAATGAAATGAATTATTAACTAATGAATGAAGTACATAATACTAAAAAATCGAGTGATCGATGTCAATGATTGCCAATGATACATGCATATTCACGTCGCAAAATTTCATTTTAGACATCATCTTGGAATTCAAAACCTATATAAATAAATGAATGAAGATGTCCATGTGCTGATGTACAGCTCTGGGCAGGGGAGAGCATTCGTCAAATTGAGATTTCTAAACATTTTTGAAAAACACTATCAAGTATTCGACAATTTTACGCGGCAGGGACAAACTTAGTGTAAGTACTGACTGTTAACAGCTAAAAATTACTGAAAAAATTTGCATGAAACTGCTGCTTGTTGGCTAAAACTTAATTGAAGCAATGGCCTTTAGTTTAACTGACTGAAAAGTAAAAATGTTAGACTTTTTGCCCTAGATTATTTTAAGGTGGCGATCCTGAAATGTGACTTTTCAAAAAACGGCAGTCTGTGGCCAATTTTAGATGCCTAATGGCAAGCTGGTGTAAAAGTATGTCCAAACACAAAAAATGAAGTTGATTGATACAAATTAGCATTCACTGTAGACCAAACGTGAGTGGAATTTCGGCTTGCGATTTCTCTTCACAGCAAGATAGCTGTTACACAACTAATAGCTCATTTTGTTTGCCATAGGGTGATCGAGCAGTCGCAAAATCTCATTTTTTATGAATATGATTGATATATTGAAAAACACGAAAATCACTATTTTCGAAAATCGTAAATTTAACTAAATTTCTTAAATACTATTGCTCAAAATCAAATTTTGCGACCGCTCGAAGACAGCAAGGTGCATTTATGTGCCAAATTTTAACTTTCCTTGTTGAGCCAATTTTTGTTCCTTCTAGAGAAGGAACTATTGTTTTGAAATCAACTCTGCGTAGTGTAAAAGTAGCAGCCACATGTTGTTCAGCCCATATGATTAACGTGTAAAGTCAGTATGGGAACCGACAGCTCTTTTTTTAAGACGTCTTTTTTTTACAATTTTTAATGAAATAATAGTCAACAACACTTTTGTACATATATTAAGCTGTCATGTTGCTACAATTTTGTGATTTAAAATTTTATGATATGGTAAATTTTCAGACTAGATACACATGCTAAACTAATGATTGTTGATTGCTAAACGTGATTGTCTAAACTAATGTTTGTTTTCGTCTTGTCTTTCTACATAGTATATAATAACCAAACATTGCTCATCATCGGAGTGGAGTGATCGAGTGGTCAAAAGCGCTGGTAACGAAATTTGTTACAGACTACGTCACTAGTTCGACCCCCAGGTGTTGTTTTTTGGAAAAAAATGCGCAACTTTTGTCTGCAAATACTGTTTTGACAGGACATTTCCTTGTCAAAATATGCAATAAGAAATTTTTGGCAACTATGTATGGCCCCTTTGTGTTTTCGGCAAGTATGTATGTTGAATTCAACACCTATTAAGCACTGAAACTAAGTCAAGCAAATTTACACAGGTACTGCTTTCTATACATAAAAATACACAAAAGTAAAAGCGAAGCTAAAATCTTTTGGATAAAATAAGCAGAATTTGCACTCGGCAAAGGAACCTTGCCCGTTTTGGGGCCTGCTTGTTTAAATTCGCAAGCCGAAAATTTCGTTTGTATTCACAATCACTTTATTTCAGCATCATGCAGAAAATACTGCTTTATTTTCCAAAAAAACTACACCACACTCAATAAAACACCGAAAATTTTAAAGTATGTTCATGTAAAACACAGCTGCTAGTGTTTTTAAATCTTCAAAAATCATTACATACGTGTAAATGCACTGGCTTATGAACCTTTTTTCGTGAAAATCTATTTTTCTTGCTGTAAAAAGCCCGAAATTTGTCGAAAAATTTTTCATGTGATGTGCACATCAACTTGAAGGAAATTCAATCCTGAACAACTTTTGTTCTTACGATGTATGGTTATGTGGCGGGGAGGGCCGCCACAATACCGTCTGTCGCAGTATGGTCGGAAAAGGTTTCCGTCACGAATGACCATCTCTCGCAGTTCCCGGGGGAGGGGTTCGTATTTGAAATACCTCCCCGACTGGTTAAATGGGAGGGTCTCCGATGGACTGCCCAATCGCGGCCATTTGGGTTGCTCGGCCGGTTCCGGTGACCAGTTGCTTCCATGAGGTGCCTCGACAGGTCGCTTCCTTGGAGTCGGCGGCTCCTTAGGCCATAACCTCGGCGGTTCCTCAACAGGCGGAACGACAATCTCGTCTGGCTGCTCTGCGGTTCCGGCGCTGTTTGCGTAGGCCTGCTGACAAGACCGGGTTGGATAGTCTATTTCCTCTTCTTGTCTCACAGATTGAGCCTGCAACGAAGGACTTGACTCCTGCTGCGTAGCCTCAGCCTGCCGGAGGGAAACTGAAAATTCCGCCGCTTCAATGGTCACCTGCCTTTCTGATTGCTCTTCCAAGTTTGAAGCTGGGTCGCAAGACGAGTCGTAAGAGGGACTTGTGTCATGTTGAGGCGACAGCGCCCCACTAGATTCCTTTGTAGATAGGGCTTTGCTTTGAACTTTAGCATATTCCAGCCTCTTCTCCTTCAATTTTGCCTCTGCCAGCTTCAAGTCGTGCCGCAATGACAGTACGTGGTGTTTCGCCTTTAGGTAGCGATCTCGCGCCTTCTTGGCTATAACCATTTTCTCCGCCATCTGAATAAAAATGCATTAAAAAAATGACCCAGTATGCCCAGTGTTCGTGCTTCCATTATGCTGCTAATTCACTGCTAACACAACAACAATAAAAACCTTTCTACAGTTAAATACCGGTAATAAGCGATAATGTGGGATTAAATGCGGCTAATTATACATAACAATAAAATGAGATAAACATAAGTTAGCGATGGGGTGTCGGCTTTAAATATCTCTACTTTTTGACCCTATGCCCCCTCTCGTAACAGCAGGCTTCAGTTTCTTAAACTGAGATTCCAGAGACTCTTGAGATGAGTCACTTCCAATTACCGGTTTGCATACTGCTGTTAATTCGTTGGTTTCGCTAGTTTTACATTTAAACTTCTTATCGGGTGTCTCACCGTTGTGTCTTCCGGTATTTTTCATGGTGTAACCGTCCATAGCCAAACGAAAAAGCATAAGAAGTAATAAAGCAACAATGCTTACCTCACCAGCTAGCAATCCCCAAAATCTTACACCGCTCAGAGTTTTTGAGTTCTGAATATTTGTCACGGACTTACGCAGTTCGTAGAGCAATCTTGCATCCTCTGAGTTGTACGTTGCAAGACTTTCTTCCGTCATTGTCCTTAGTCTAGAGAAATTTAGGGAGAGATGGTTTAACTGCGGTGTGTATTTAATAAGAAGTTGCTTCAGAGATTCATTTAATCTTGGTTGTCTTACCGAATTGGCTTCTGGAGCCGAAATTGATATTGTCCGTAAATTGAGGCCAACATATATAAAAGGGTTGAATGAGCTTAGCTTGGTTATGTTCTCTATGGTGTGGTCGCAGCCGTACATCTTGGCTGGTACCACAATTCCAGGCAGTGATAGACTACAGCCGCATGGTAACTTCACTAAACACTGTCTGCACGATTTCAATTCCTGCGGTGATTTTCCTTTGCAAAACAAACGCCAGCCGTTTTCAGGGGCAGCCATAAACCAATTACCGTTACCCACATCTTTTATTTGTAACGAGTTCCGTTTCTTGCTTACCTTGATAATGCAGTGTTTTTCAACCTTATAGTGGTCCTCTTTATAGAAGATGGCTAGTGGACAGCTACCTAGGTTCATCGAAATCGTGGGGAATAACGTAGAACAGCGCTTATAGTAATATCCGTGACATTGGCTATATTCCTTCTCCGTCAGCTCCATATACTGCTTTGCCGCTTCGTTTATAGCTAGATAACTATAAGAGCTTTTCACTTCCATGAAGACACCGTCTTCTTCTTCCCCTGGCATTTGTAAAAATTCAATTTTATACACCGTAAACTTAGTTTCAGTCTTAGATAGCGGTATACGTAGGTGAATCAGTATTTTGTTATCCGTTGTAGAGACGGTATGGACCATAGGAATTTGATAATATAAATATGTCAGTCGAGGTTCGTATAACAGGTTAACACTGAAGTATTGTAGTTCACTCGTGATACCGTCTAGCATACGCGCTAATACTCTTGGTGGTACCAAAAGAGGGGACAGTATACCGTTCTGCAGCTGCTCAATAGAATTCAGCACCATATATGCTGTTTCGACCTGGTTGTGCCAGTGATTTACGGCGGTGATCCACGCAATTACATCAACGGTAAGCTGTGTCTGTTTTCCAGACAAATGTCCCAGCCTCGCTAGGCCCATTTCGAGCTTGTTGATGTGGTTGCGCAACAGTTCCTGAAACGATTCCAATTTCGAAAACGCTGTCGACAGAGCATTGTACTGTCGATTCACATCCTTAAAGCCGTCTGACGGTAATTGTGACAATGAAATTAGCCTTTTGCCTTGTTGCATTACTTGTGCCACTGTTGCATCGGCCCGAGCACTCATTGAGTGCAGCGCCATTTTGACGGATTCCGCTGACGCTCCTCCGTCGTTGCAACTACCAAAAATGCTTTCTATGAAGCATGCTATTTCGCCGAGCAAACCTCGTTTACCCCGTTGGTTCCGTTGGCCAGTTAATATCCGAAAATCTTGCAGAAGGTTTTCCACATCATTTGAGCAATTCTTGTACGCTTCGTAAATAGTTTCGTTAAGTGCTTCGGCGAGTGTGCACAGCTTACTATCCAGATCATACATCCAGTTCAACATAAGAGACTCTTTGTCTTTCTTCATCAGAGTACATTCAGGAAGGAACCTCGGGAATGGCATGTCAAAATCTAATGGCAACATTATGTGGTGATCGATGAAATCGTTTGCGTTGTCGATCATGCCAACTTCATAGAACACTGCGCTATAGTCTGGATTTACTATCACCCTTCTTTGGTCAGTGCTAACTGGCAGTTCTGGTTCGCTCCATCTGTCAGTCACGTCACGCTTTAAATATGGTGCCTTTAGCGTATTTGCGTTGTGGCTGCCGCGATTGGTAAGTTCTGCCATCAGTGGTATCGGGGAAGAAAATATCATCCAGAGCAATAATATTATTGGTGCGATTAAAGTATGCCTAGACACAGCGGTTATCCATCTGTTTTGAGGCTCGTTCGTCCTCGATTTTGTTAGAAAATCCGGTACTTCTTGGGCAAGCCGACACCCGTCGATTGTATGACCGTACTCGTTGCATGCCGTACATTGTTTGGTGGAACCTTCCGGAAGTAATATTTCGCTTTGGTCTCCCTTCACATCAACAATGTCAGTCGCCGGTTTTTCGGCTTCAATCAACGGCAGATGTAGGACAACGGTGGATGGGTCAGGTTTTGCTAACCATGGGTGACCTAAAAGTTGTCGAGCAGTCATTCGCTTGTTAGGGTTCCGCACAAGAATAGACCGAAGAAAAAGTATAGCATCTAGGGATAATTTCGGTTCAGGGCGGAATGAAAGTCGCCCCGTCATTATTTGTGCCACCATTTGGTGTATATCCGGGCCGTAAAATGCGTACCGTCCCGTCAACATTGTAAACAGCGTGACTCCTGCTTGCCAAATATCGGCTTTGTAACCGTTATAAGGTTCGTTCAAAAAGAATTCGGGAGGGGCGTACGGTGCAATACCCCAGCGGCGAGTAGACATGTTATCGGTCGTACAAAGGTGGATCAATTCAAAGCTCTTCAGTCGTATGATCACTTTTTCATTGTCCGTGAAAACCCAGTTGTTTGTTGTAACGTCCAAGGCAAATAGACCTCGTCTGTGAGCGAAAGCTAGCACCTCAATCATTTGTTGAAAGTATGCCCGTGCTTGCTCTTCCCGTAGAAAGCGTCTATTTATTACGTATTGGTGGAGTGTGCCATGGTGCGTTGGTATACTGAGAACGTATTGCCCTCCATTCCAGGGACAGTACATGTGGATTCCATGTGGTAGTATTTTATCCGCCACGTTTGGAATTGGGTCCTCCGTGTTGGGGTCCGGCTTTGAAATTCGCTCCGCGAGTTCTGTAAAGGTGCGATGTCTTTCCGGGGTTAGTAAAGTCCCCGAAACCGGTGGTGGTCCATATCGATTCAGATTGGCATTTGCGTCTGCTCCTTCCATTCCTAAAAATACGTTGTGGTCACACTGTTCAGCAGCGCTAACACTGTTATCTCCGTTTGTGGCCTCCAGCACTGCTTTTTGTAATAGCCTAGTTTGCTTCAGCCCTAAAGACTCCACAGTATGATCTTCGAAACTCATACAATCGTTTGGGCGGACCAGGGCCATTCTCCCCGTACCATACAGTTTAACCATCCATGATCCATTTTTCGCATCTGTTGCATCCGTAAGCTCTGCTGGCCAATACTTACCTTTCCCAGTGTTTACCCAAACCTTTTGTTTTGCAGGAATTACTGCCTCAGGCGAGCTAGATAAGTCAACCTTGTCGTCCAACTTCGTTTTTGATGTGACTCTCAGGTCACTCGCCTCGTGGTCACGGTGTTTTGTCACTTCATTTGTTCGAGCCACTTGTTTTGAAACTGGCTTTAGAGCATTAACATGGACGCGTCGTTCCTTGCCGCTTCCAGTCGAGGGTCTTAGGACAGCATTTTCGCTTGTCGGCATTTCTACTATTCGGAACGGTCCATGCCACAAATGCGTCAGTTTCTTTGACTTACCTTTGCCAACTGCTGGCACGTACAGCCATACGCTATCACCTACCTTGTATGTATGGTGCTTGGAAATCCTGTCATAGTTAAATTTTTGTTTCATTTGGGCTTGTTTTATATTATCTCCTGCCAGGTTCCATGCTACCCGCAGGTTTCTCACCAAGGAAGCTCTGTAGTCAGAAGGCACTACCTGCGCCTCGCCTACTTTCTTTAGGGCTGCGTCTAAAGGTAAGTTCGGGTCTCGTCCATATAGCAGGAAAAATGGTGTTTCCTGTATTGATTCTTGCAGGGTGCATCGATATGCAAATAGAACATAAGGGAGTACTGTGTCCCAATCCTTTTGATTCGAGCTTACGTACATGGACAGCATTGTGGCCAGTGTTTTATTGAACCGCTCCACCAATCCATCAGTTTGTGGATGGTATGGTGTCGTATTAATTTTTCGGGTGTTGAACAGGTTGCATACCGCATTAACTAACTCCGAAGTAAAATTTTTCCCGCGGTCCGATAACAACATTAGTGGGGCTGAGTGTCTGGTGATCACCTCCTCCACTAAGAGTTTAGCCGTGGTTTCAGCGGTTATGTCCGGTACGGCAAAAGCTTCGGGCCACTTGGTGAGGTAATCACTGAACACGATAATGTAGCGATTATTTCGTTCTGTAACAGGCAAAGGCCCTAAAGCATCTACAGCTATCATTTCAAATGGTCCTCCCACTTGGATGGGTTTCATGGATGCCCGAAATCTTTTGGTAGGCCCCTTTTTGCCAGCGCAAGATCTGCAGTTCTGCACCCAGTGTCGGACGTCGTTATACATTCCGGGCCAGTAAAATCGTTCCTTTACCTTAAGGTAAGTCCTCTCTATGCCAAAATGACCTGCAAATATGTCGTCGTGAAAACTTTCGAGTACCTCATTCCTCAGGCACTCGGGCACCACCAATTGTTTCCAGACGGAGTCTCTACGTTTCGGGTTATCGTTGCAAAATATCCGATATAAAAGATCATCCTCAAGAACAAAGTTTTCCAAACCCTTATCTTTTATGTCTCTACCGCTTTTTAGCGCGATGATAATTTGCCCAATTTGCTCATCATTTTGTTGTGCTGCCAACCACATTGATCTGTTTACTTCGTAGCCTTCCTTTGTCGAATCAGGTTGCTTATCGGCTTTTCCTGATACATCCTCTGCTGCGGCCGCTAACTCTTCTGTACAGTCAGCGGTCTGGACCCTAGAGAGTGCGTCTGCGGGTCCATTCTCAACGCCTGGTTTGTAACAAATTTCCATGTCATATTCCTGTAAAACCAGTGTCCACCGTGCCAATCGGCCAGTCGGGTTCTTTAATTTCAGTACATGTTTCAAGGGTCTGTGGTCTGTGAACACGGTAAAATGTCTTCCGTACAAATATGTTCGAAAGTGTTGTACGCTCCATACAATGGCTAACAGTTCCTTCTCGATAGCGGAGTACCGTACTTCAGACTTTCCTAAACTCCGTGACGCGTATGCGATCACAACTGGTTTTCCGCATACTTCCTGCTGCAGCACTGCGCCCAGTCCTACATTCGATGCGTCGGTGCACAGCATAAATGGTTTTTCAAAGTCGGGGTACTGTAACACTGGTGATTTGATCAGTTTGTTCTTTAACTGCTGAAACGCGTTTTTGGCATCGTCACTCCAAACGAACGGCGCATCCTTTTTCAACAAACAGTGCAGTGGGTGAGCAATCGCCGCGAAGTTTCCTACGAATCTCCTATAGTATGTAGCCAGTCCTAGGAACCTACGAACACCCGTCACGTCTTTAGGCGTTGGGTAATTTTTCACGGCTAACAAC
>JASANF010002223.1:0-10853 GCA_030248245.1 Trissonchulus sp. WLG1_4 | reverse complement strand
CTCACTGACGCTGTGTTATTGACTAAATAATTTTAAATCTAATCCAATAAATCCAATTTTGGAGAAGACCCTATTAATCACAAAATTCAATGACTAGTTTATTCATTCACTGAGCATGAAAATCCGCTAAAAGTGATAACGGATTTCAAATAACCGAGAAGACAGCGTGCAATCACTGTTTTAGAAATTAAACAAAAATTAGATACATGTTACCTAGAGCCCGCTTCATACTCGTCCTTGTTCTTGTCCCTATCGTTTTGTCCTTGAGCCGATTCTAAGAAAAATTTCAAACCAAATAAGCGAAATTTTTGCACAATTAAAGTTAGAATCACATTGAGAATTAAGTCTAAAATCGGAAACTCAAAGGTAACTATTTATTCACAAAAATTGAACAAAAACTGAACACATGAAGGTTCAAACAACCAGCGTCCCAGTCTAAGCGGTCAATACGCTCAACTGGCGGATTTGAAATAAAATGACCGTGTTGTGTCTTTTTGTCTTTTTGTGGTCAAAATTAATTCGACACTGTAATGTACTAACAATTAAAATTGTAAAACACTTTATTTATAACTGTTTAGTTTTTGGTCAAATAACAACTACTTTAACAGTGTTTGGTCGAAAGTTAGTTAACCCTTAGTTAATTTTCTATCTCTTTATTCCTTCGTATTTGTTACATAATAATCTTACTTTACCGACTTTTTGGTTTGGTGGTCACGATAGTGTTTTTGGTGGTTCATTGGAATTACTCGGCCTTTAGCTATTTTGTGGTCAATTCCTACGATCTTATACGTGTAAATCATTGGCTTGTTTTTGTGATTTTTGTGGTTTGGCTGCTGGTTGTTAATCTGCAGTTAGTGGTTATATTTTGGGTTAGTGATTTTTGTAGTTTAAATAGTCCTTTTGTGGAAAATCCTAGTAGTGTGTTACTCACTAAAAATAGTTTTTTGTCATGATGTATAGATTTTTTAATTTTTTACAATGTTCTTCCAGAAAAACCGTGAAATTTACGCTTAAATCTAATTATCTTAAGTAATAGTAGGACACTTTTTAAATGATCTTACTGTCATTTGGTAGCGTCATTAATATGTTATTTGTGTGTGCGTGTGTGTTATTTTGAATCTGAGCGTAAAGCGTAGGGAATAGGTATGCTGCTAATTACTGCTGATCTATTTTGACAGCTGACATTTGAACATAAAACGCTGTGTCTAAGTTGTGGCTAGAACGCTGTGTTTTGTTTAATTTGCTATAACGAACAGTTTTTTGCAACAATAGTACATATGAAATATGTTTCTATTTTAAACAATATTAAGATGAAGCGCAAATTTGGGGTCAGTTTTCATGACGCAACGACTGATGGTTCACGAGGCACTCAGAAAGCTTTACTTTTTTCATCTAAACAAAGCATTTTTATGTTTTTTTTACATTTTACATGCATTTTTTATGGTTCCGTTCCAATTTGATGATATGATCGGTATGATCTGCTCACCAAAAATTTTTTATCTATTTGCCTTTTACTTAGTTCTGGGCACTGCCAAAAAAGCTCCGAAAAAGTGTACAGTTCTGCCCAGTGGGCAGAACTGTACACTTTTTCGGAGCTTTTTTCAAACAAATATTGAGTAAATATAATTCATACTTTTTTGACATAAAAAGTGTCGGTCAGAAAAAACTTAACTCATTGTGCCTTAGAAAACAGAATAAATAATATCTTTTCATCTCGGCGCTACAGTAATCTAAACTTTTCACCATCAACAAAAAAGACTAGCTGAATGGCCGCCCGGGCCAGCTTACACACAAAACACGATCACACACAACACTAAAATTTCACACAGACACAGACACACTCAGTTTCCCCAGCGAATACACGTAACACGTGTAATTCGCTAGAGAAAATCAAATGTAAGGTCCTGTCGCTACTGGTAGCGACAGGAAACAAGCAAAGCCCAATGCAAAATGTGCAAATTGTAAGCCTATATTATCACTGCGTGAAAAGAAACCTGCTGCGCACCAAATAATTAATCTTCTGAGCCAAACTGCAGTAAAATCGAGCTAAATTGAAGCTACCCCTCAGTTGTGAACTAAACGTTAAGCGGAAACAACTGCGCTAAGTTTCATTGGTGAAGTTCTCTTAAACCGATTTAAACAATTTAAGGCTTAGCTAAATAGGTTTTAGGCAGCCCTACGATCCTACTAAACACACAACACCAGTATTGAGAGAGGGTGGGTCTGGCAAGGTAGAGACAGTGATTTTTGCAACCCCCGGCCCGGACTACCACGGACCGCCTTCCCAACATTGGGAACCGGTTAGTACCAATCACCAATCACCTGCCAGTCAGGCACTCAGACCTCGCAACAGACCATCTCTCTCCAGACCCGTCAGTTTCATTCGAAAATGCCGCAAAAGCATTTGTGTGATGTCAGGCTTACAAACAGCGATTGGTCCAAGATAGGGGTCGATATTGGTAGTCTAATGTCTGGCAGTAATTATTTGACTCCATACAGCATTGGCCTAGTTTCTCAGTGAACGTACTATTTGAAATCAAAAGGCTTTTTTTGCAATCTGTGAGCGAAACTGCTATGGCGACACTACCAACTCCAGCTAATCGTCAGCCAAACCGATTTGGTTCAGTCCACCGTTTGTTTTGTAAATGTGTAACGCGTTTAATGGATAGTAAATTAATCTTGCATTCGGAATTTGTCTGCGTAACGGTTTTTTATTTCTATGACACAAACTAGCAAAAACAATGGTAATGATAATTTTATGAATTGTGAGTGCTATCGTTCACAAACGCATTTCGAAATGAGTAATACTGTGTCAAATATGACGAAGTACACATATGCTTAAGCTGCATTACCAAGTGCAACACATTCATGTGTTGTGGTTTTCTGGTTGGGTGGTCTGTTTGTGGGGCTGGTCTGGTTTGTTGTTGTGTTGTGTTGTGTATGTTGTTGGTGTCTTGTTGGGTGGGGTGTGGGTTGTGGGGGGGTAGGGCGGGGGGGTGGGGGTGGGGGGGGGGGTAGGGGGGGGGGGGGGGGGGGGGGGGGGGGGGGGGGGGGGGGGGGGGTGGGAGGAGGGGGTAAGAGGGTGGAGGGAGGAGGGAGGGTGGGGAGTGGAGTGCAAGCTAGTTGGGGGAAGGATGTCGAATGAAGTAGTGTTAATGTAAAATGTGTTGAAGGGGTGTATCTCGGTATCAACAGAAGGGAGAGAGGGGGGGAAGGGAGGGGGAGGGGGGGAGGGGATGGAGGGAGGATGAAAGGAAAGAGGAGGAAGAGGGTAGGGGGAAGGTTAGAAAAAAAAAAAAAAAAAAAAAAAAAAAAAATATGTGTGTGTGTGTGTGTGTGTGCGGTAGTTCAGAGCAGGACCTAGCCAGGTCCCGGACCCAACTAGTTTGCAGTAGGACCCCGCTACGGACTAGTTCTGGTCGGGATGGTCTAGTTAACAGGCGGCTTTACATGAAAGTATAAATCGCAAACCAGTTTGTAATTGCATATTATGTATGTGCCATACATGTAACGGAATGGCTTCTACGACCAAATTTTGGGATCTTCACATCTTGATCAAGCAAAAATACCCTAAATGTTGTAAAACTTTAGCAAAAAAGTAACACTTTTTATCATTTGTACCAAAATAATTGAAACCCTCTTCACACAGTACAGTAAGTGCTGACCTTTGACCTTAATTTACACAAAAGGCAATATTCATATATTACAACTGGAAAAAGGGGAAGCTTTACCGAACATAAACTTTTTTATACTTTCTGTAATTTTTATAAGCTATTTTCATCGTATACCCATATTCACGTAATTCATTCAGTTAGTAATTTGTAATTTGTGTTAACGTGTTAAAATGTTTGATTCAGGCGAAACAAGATAACACCCCCTTATTAGTACAAGTGGTGCAACTATAGAATTAATATACAAATATGACGAAACTGGGCGTTGCATAGTGTACGAGCATGTTTTGTGTAAGGTCGAATTTTGCGGGTCCCAATTGGAACTAGTCTGTAGCGGGGAACTGCTACGAACTAGTTGGGTCCCGGACCTAACTAGGTCCTGCTCTTAACTACCACGTATATATACTGTAACTAATTTAGAGAATGTGTCCCAAAAACATTTTTGTTTGGTAGTTCGACATTTTGTAGTTAACATTTATTTAAGTAGGGGGGTTATCGAATCAACTTTTGTATATAACCTAATTGTGTAATCGACATGTGTGTAATGCAGGTTTCTTTTTCCTGCTGCGCCACAGCGCAGCAGACTTCTTTAGAATGAGTCTGTCGGATAATAACGTGTATTCTGAAAGGATTTGTGTGTGCGTTTGTGTATGTTCTAATCGATGCGATTGTGCGTGTATCGGTGAACGTCGGTGTGTGTGTAAAAAGCGTCTGATCGGCAGTAGCACTGTATGCTGTAATAAAAACGTACGTACACTGTTTTCCAGGTAGTACACACTTCATTTGCATATTCGACTACAAAGTCAGTTTGCAATTTTTGGTCTCAGAAAGTTCACATAATATGTAGTCTCACATTGATACTACAGTTTTAATTTGGCTCACTATCTTACACAGTTTCACACAGACATTTAGATCCATAATTTGTCTTTTAAACTATGTTATACATGAAAATAGACTTGATGGCCACGAAGTCACTAATCAGCCCACTATTTGAAAAAAATCCATAGGCTTACTGGCTTATAGTACATGGTTCAGGCAAGTACAGTTGTGAAATCAAGCGGTGAGCTTAAACAGGTCCGAGCAAAGACGTGATCAGTCGCCTACCTGACTACGAATGAGGGCAAGATGGAGACAAAGCGCAACGGAATAATGGAGTTTACTGATATAGAAATACACAGGGACAGGGCATGAATGCAGAAATACAGTAGGGACAATACGAGGAACGCAATGGGACGCAGCCTACCCACCCGACAGTAGAATACAGACCAACCAACTGATCGTATCGAGGAATATTAGCTACAGATGCCGAGGGACTCACACGGAAGTGTACACTAGGATTAGATTGAATGTGTTGCACTTGGTGATGCAACTTGAGTTATGTGTACTTCGTCATATTTGACACAGTATTACTCATTCCGAAATGCGTTTGTGAACGATAGCACTCACAATTCATAAAATTATCATTACCATTGTTTTTGCTAGTTTGTGTCATACAAATAAAAAACCGTTACGCAGACAAATTCCGAATGCAAGATTAATTTACTATCCATTAAACGCGTCACATTTACAAAACAAACGGTGGACTGAACCAAATCGGTTTGGCTGACGATTAGCTGTAGTTGGTAGTGTCGCCATAGCAGTTTCGCTCACAGATTGCAAAAAAAGCCTTTTGATTTCAAATAGTACGTTCACTGAGAAACTAGGCCAATGCTGTTATGGAGTCAAATAATTACTGCCAGACATTAGACTACCAATATCGACCCCTATCTTGGACCAATCGCTGTTTGTAAGCCTGACATCACACAAATGCTTTTGCGGCATTTTCGAATGAAACTGACGGGTCTGGAGAGAGATGGTCTGTTGCGAGGTCTGAGTGCCTGACTGGCAGGTGATTGGTAATTGGTACTAACCGGTTCCCAATGTTGGGAAGGCGGTCCGTGGTAGTCCGGGCCGGGGGTTGCAAAAATCACTGTCTCTACCTTGCCAGACCCACCCTCCCTCAATACTGGTGTTGTGTGTTTAGTAGGATCGTAGGGCTGCCTAAAACCTATTTAGCTAAGCCTTAAATTGTTTAAATCGGTTTAAGAGAACTTCACCAATGAAACTTAGCGCAGTTGTTGCCGCTTAACGTTTAGTTCACAACTGAGGGGTAGCTTCAATTTAGTTCGATTTTACTGCAGTTTGGCTCAGAAGATTAATTATTTGGTGCGCAGCAGGTTTCTTTTCACGCAGTGATAATATAGGCTTACAATTTGCACATTTTGCATTGGGCTTTGCTTGTTTCCTGTCGCTACCAGTAGCGACAGGACCTTACATTTGATTTTCTCTAGCGAATTACACGTGTTACGTGTATTCGCTGGGGAAACTGAGTGTGTCTGTGTCTGCGTGTAATTTTAGTGTTGTGTGTGATCGTGTTTTGTGTGTAAGCTGGCCCGGGCGGCCATTCAGTCTTTTTTGTTGATGGTGAAAAGTTTAGATTACTGTAGCGCCGAGATGAAAAGATATTATTTATTCTGTTTTCTAAGGCACAATGAGTTAAGTTTTTTCTGACCGACACTTTTTATGTCAAAAAAGTATGAATTATATTTACTCAATATTTGTTTGAAAAAAGCTCCGAAAAAGTGTACAGTTCTGCCCAGAACTAAGTAAAAGGCAAATAGATAAAAAATTTTTGGTGAGCAGATCATACCGATCATATCATCAAATTGGAATGGAACCATAAAAAATGCATGTAAAATGTAAAAAAAACATAAAAATGCTTTGTTTAGATGAAAAAAGTAAAGCTTTCTGAGTGCCTCGTGAACCATCAGTCGTTGCGTCATGAAAACTGACCCCAAATTTGCGCTTCATCTTAATATTGTTTAAAATAGAAACTTATTTCATATGTACTATTGTTGCAAAAAACTGTTCGTTATAGCAAATTAAACAAAACACAGCGTTCTAGCCACAACTTAGACACAGCGTTTTATGTTCAAATGTCAGCTGTCAAAATAGATCAGCAGTAATTAGCAGCATACCTATTCCCTACGCTTTACGCTCAGATTCAAAATAACACACACGCACACACAAATAACATATTAATGACGCTACCAAATGACAGTAAGATCATTTAAAAAGTGTCCTACTATTACTTAAGATAATTAGATTTAAGCGTAAATTTCACGGTTTTTCTGGAAGAACATTGTAAAAAATTAAAAAATCTCATAGATCATAACAAAAAACTATTTTTAGTGAGTAACACACTACTAGCCACAAAAGGACTATTTAAACTACAAAATCACTAACCAAAATATAACCACTAACTGCAGATTGACAACCACACCAAACCACAAAAATCACAAAAACAAGCCAATGATTTACACGTATAAGATGGTAGGAATTGACCACAAAATAGCTAAAGGCCGAGTAAATTCCGATGGACCACCAAAAACACTATCATGACCACCCAAAACCAAAAAATCGGTAAAGTAAGACTATTATTAACAAATACGAAGGAATAAAGAGATCAAAAATTAACTAAGGGTTAACTAACTTTCGACCAAACACTGTTAAAGTAGTTGTTATTTGACCAAATAAATATAAATAAAGTGTTAATTTTAATTGTTAGTACATTACAGTGTCGAACTAATTTTGACCACAAAAAGACAAGAAGACACAACACGGTCATTTTATTTCAAATCCGCCAGTTGACGTATTGACCGCTTAGACTGGACGCTGGTTGTTTGAACGTTCATGTGTTCAGTTTTGTTCAATTTTTGTGAATAAATAGTTACCTTTGAGTTTCCGATTCTAACTTAATTCTCAATGTGATTCTAACTTTAATTGTGCAAAAATTTCGCTTATTTGGTTTGAAATTTTTCTTAGAATCGCTCAAGGACAAAACGATAGGGACAAGAACAAGGACGAGTATGAAGCGGGCTCTAAGTAACGTATCTAATTTTTGTTTAATTTCTAAAACAGTGATTGCACGCTGTCTTCTCAGTTATTTGAAAAACGTTATCACTTTTTAGCGGATTTTCATGCTCAGTGAATGAATAAACTGATCATTGAATTTTGTGATTCATAGGGTCTTATCCAAAATTGGATTTATTGGATTAGATTTAACTTTATTTCGTCAATAACGCAGCGTCAGTGAGACGTAATTTATTGAAACTTAGCAGACACCGAGGTACTGTATGTGGGCCATGTGGGGCAAAATTTCAGCCATCTATTTTATTTTGTGCTGCGCTATTAACAAAATTAATTTAAATCTAATCCGTTAAATCCAATTTTGGTTAAGGCCCATAGACACCGAGTCAAGTATTTTATTTTGAAGTCACCCGGCAATGTGTTGGAGCAGTCGACCACTGTGTTTATTTTCTGGGAAATTCGACTTCTAGCTTAAGAAATCCATCCGTGACTGTGCCACGGCCACCCCACGGCCCACAAGATATACATGCAGTTGGTAAAAGTGCAAACATTTATGAGCGGTGTCCAACGCAGAGAAGTGCTAATGCTGCAACATGGCAGTTGACAGAATAACAAAATACATTCACATTCACCGGAAGGGAAAATAAAAGCTGACTGATAGAAGGTTTTGCAAACTGTCCTGGATACAATAGTGTCGTTTATTGCAATATTGTAAAGAAAAAATCAGATCAATTCTTTTCATAACGAAGCGATAAAAAAAATAACGCTAACTATGTTCACATAACCTATCTAAACACAGCTTAAATTGACGCTCCAAGACAAGACCCCAGTTAAGGTGGTAGTGTCGCCAAAGCAGTTTTGCTCTTAGGTTGCAAAAGGAGAGCTTTTTGCTTTGAAATAGTACGTTCACTGAGAAGCTAGTCCAACGCTGTGTGGTGTCAAATAATTACTGCCAGACATTAGACTACCAATATCGACCAAGATCCTTGACCAATCGATATTTGTAAGCCAGACATCACGCAAAAGGCACATAAAAGATCAGCAAAACGAGTGTGATATCAGATTGGCCAGCTTGTGAAGTACACATAACGTGTCGACGCACAAATTTTTGCAACAAATAAGAAAAAAAAATGAAGGTACGTTTTTCTTTTGATTTTAAAACAAGCGTCTAGATTTTCCATAATTCATCATCATTATTGCTATTACTACTTTACAGTTTACGTACAGTTTCACCGTTCAAACCAGTATTACTCCCCAGCACTAAATAACTAACACAATGTGCACTAAATTTTGTGTGCATAAACTACAACACATATGATATCAGTCTGTGCAAACAAATTAAACTGAAAAATTAATGAATGTGCCGAAAATATGGAGTGTGAATAGGTTTTCAAAACGTCATTTTTCCGAATTTGCGACATCATTGCAAACTATATGCTGCACCATTTTAGCTGAAACTTGGCAGAAATATTTGCCTTGAGATAGATTTTCAAAATACAGAAAAAACAATTTTTAAAATTCCACTGGACAAGTTTTACAGTCGTGCAAAATCGACTGCTTTCGCGACAGTACCCCCTTAAAAGCGATAAGAGTTTTAGTGTTGGTTTGGTATTTTTTCATGCCATGAACAACAAGCAGCAGGTTTATGCAAACTTTTCTAGTAATTTTCTGCTGTCAAAAGTTAGTACTTACACAAAGTTTGACCCTGCCGCGTAAAAATTTAGAATAATTAAAATTATTTCCAAAAAAAGCTTAATAAGTTTTACTTAGTCTTTTGAAGTCGAAGGTGAAATTAAAATTGAATAAAATTTTACACCGTGGATATGCAGGTATCCTTATTCAATGGTATCAATTACTTATTTTACATAATTATTAAAAAATAATTTTAATTATAAATTGTCATAAATTTTTAACAAAATTTATTTGGAAACTCGTTATGCTCCTGCTTTCGTTGACAAGAAAATTTAGTTGGAGTCAAAACTCGTTTTTGAGATAATATGAAAGTTAAACCTATTGTGAAAAACGACAATAGTTCAACACCAGATCAAAAATGTGTGTTAAATTAAGCTAAAATGTTTATAGCATCAACCATAGCAAACAGATTAATCACATTTTATTAATTTTTTGCTTTGACAAGTTTGATAAGATGTATTTATATGGATTTATAGGGACCCCAAAATTTGGGCAAAGTGGCACTTTTTATTAAAAATTTTACGAGAATTTGCAAAATTTAGAATAGTCTTGAATTTTGATCAATCAGGGGAAGAGAGTCTGAAAATCTGGCCAAATAGCCCTTTCCCAAATCATTACCCCGTTAAATGATGCATGTTTTTATACCACACCTTCCACACTGATAAGCTCAGGCCGCCAAAAAAACATTCAGCATTTGACCTATTATGTAGCTAAAATTTTGTATTCAAGGGTGATCGGCAAAAACATGAGAAAAGTTCTGTCGATGTGTGCATTAAATTTATTACGCAATGACTTTATACATGGGGATTAGTGAGTGATTGAACTTGAGGTTTTAGTCAAAAAATAATTAAATTAGTTTTTAAAAAAGTGTTTAAACCCCCATTCTTAAAAAGCTTCTTTTATTATGACATTTAGTAATAGTCTGTCAAAATATAAAGTTGAATTTGTGAATTTAAATTTGGATACAGAGGAGAGCACATTTTAAAAACATATAAAATGTAGATCAAACTAAATTGTGCTCATTAAAAAATTTAACTATTTTTCATCAAGTTAGTTTACATAATATATAATCAATCTACAAAATAAATTTACCGTTGGTATTGGTAAATTACCAATTGTTTTATATATAAGCAATTTTTAAAGTAATACCCCCTCCATGCAAAATTGTTTACACGTAAATCATGCAAACTGCTTTTCGCCAAACTTATACAAGCAGTATAAAGACCTGCCGCCGCAGGAAAAAATTTACTAGACAGTTTTGTGTGTTTCTACTTTACGAAACATCATTGCACTTTTGTTGGTGAGTGAAACCTCAGTTTCATTATTTTGAGTAAGCTTAAAAAGTACCAAAACTTGCTTTCTAAACCGGTCATGAAAAGCGCAATATAAGTAAAAATCTGCAACAATTGACAAAGTATAAAACAATAAAGGAAATAGGCTCATATACTCGGTTATAAGATGAAGTGTGACCGCCTTATAATACCCTGTTTCGAAGTCAAAATGTAAGATAGCTTTCTTAGGTTCTATCATGCTTGTGAATTTTAGCAATTCAGTTGCTGTGTAGGTAAACTCATTGATAAG
>JASANF010002222.1:0-15455 GCA_030248245.1 Trissonchulus sp. WLG1_4 | reverse complement strand
GAGATTGGATTTTGTGACCCCGCAGTAGACTTAACATTTAAATGTTAATAAAACATTACTCCGCCTATACACATTAAGACTGACGCAATTTTTACCTTTTTTGGATAAAAAGCAGCAATTTTGACATTTTTATTTAAATTTATGTAGCCTTCCTGAAAATTTTGTGTAATTTTTCATAATTTTCACATTCGATGCTCAGCTGTAAAGAAATATGAGAAGACCCGGCCAATGACCAAGTTAGGCCTTTCTTAATTGTCACCTCCGACCTATATTATACTGTCTATTAGTGTTACATGCAGTCGGGGTGATGATTTGATGATAATTTGTGGCCCACAGGATTTGCAAGGTTGCAACACAGATCAACAAACTGTCACCAGCAATCAAAACTAGCCATTGGCATTGCTGTTTTCCAAGAATAAAACTTCAAATCATAAACCAAGCCCGTGACCCTTATATTGACATATGTGTCAACGGGCAAAAACAAGCTTTTCTTTAAAGTTGAGTGTTTGCTTTACGAAATAAGCAGCACAAATACGCACTACGGAAGTAAGTGAAGTAGAAAAAGTTTTTAGTTGACAATGAAACTATAATTTTGTACTGGTTATGTTGGCCGCAAAGTTCTCAATATGGAGCCTTCTATTGGTCGTATGACACAAGGCCGAATCGTCACGAGGCCGAATCGTCGCCAGGCCGAAAATGTTGCACAAGGCCGAATCGTCAGGAGGCCGAATTGTCGCCAGGCCGAATCGACTTTATTATTTTAATGCAATGTTTAGGCTTAGCTGGCACGATTTTTCATAAAAATTTCTATTTTCTGACATATTTCCTAAGCCTAAGCCTAAGCCTAAGCCTCAGCCTGAACTTAAGCCTAAGCCCAAGCCTGAATTAAGCACACGTTTAAAAATGGCGATTCGGCCTCGCGACAATTCAGGCCTCGTGACGATTCGGCCTTGTGCAACATTTTCGGCCTAGCGACAATTCGGCCTCGTGACGATTCGGCCTCGTGTCGACACGCCCTTCCATTGTGCCAAACTTGGCGCAACGAAGCTAGCAACCAGCCCTTGCAAATTTTGCAATTTCTCGTGTTGGAACAATTAAAATACATTGACGTATTTGTCAATATAAGATTTTGCCAGAATTAGCCTCTTCTTTGTATCGAAAACTTAGTGCAAAGCTGTGTGACATATTAGTCAATATAAGAATGAAAGGGTTTAATTGTATATCAAAGAGACATCAAAAAAACCTATTTACAATACAGTTCAGCACTTTAAGGGGGCGCTCCGGGAATCAAGGATTTGGGCCGTATTTTTTAAAAACAGCCAAAATGACATATCATTCTTGAAGGAAAGTTGCCCAAAATACTATTTCTGATGTTTTGACGTGCATATCTCCATAGCAAAAAATTTGGAAAAAATTGGACAATTTACTGATTTTATTCGACTTTTACACAGATTCAGCAAGTAAGCCAGTGCATCAACGCTTTTTGAGGTTTTGCAAACAGACGATACGTAGATTTTATTAGTCGTAATGAAAAATTAAAACAATTTTATTGCGTTCTGTGCAAAAAAATTGCGCAAGAAACCATTTTCAGAAGCAGCAGACTCACACATAGGCTGTGTGAATACAAAACCAATTTTTTGGCATTCGATTATGAAATGCTGGTTGGATATTTTCCTACAAAATTTTGCACAATTATAGCCTTAGGCTCTGCGCAGTTGAACAATTTTTTAGTTTTTTCAAATAAAGCTTAGAAATTTTTTTATTTGAATTTTATTTCTCAGAGTTCGACTTCGAAAACACATAATGACATTTTTTATTCAAACCTGACATAAATGTTAAAAACTAAAATAATGTTCAACTAGAAAAGCACATAAGCTAAATTTTGGTATAGAAAGTGTGACTATACGCAAAGTAAAAGCATAGTTATCGTTGTGTTGGGGGTGTGTTTTTTTTTTTGGTTTTGTTTGTTTTTTTTTTTTTTTGGGTTGTTTTGTGTTTGGTTTTCTTGTTTTTTCGGTTTGGCCGAAATTTGGGGTGGGTATAGGCCCGAATTCACATACTAAGAGTTATTCACATACTAACGCTAAGCGTTTGCTAAGTGTTAGCGCTTAATTTGTACTAAACTGTTATTCACAAAATAAACGCTTAAAAATTAGTGTTATAATAAACTTAGCGTTTGGCAACTTTTGTGCTTAGTTTTGGCTTTGGCTTGGAGTGCGCTCCCTGCTTGATGTGGATCCGGAATGTGCGTGAAGTTGGCAGACACTTTGTCAGTACAAATTCTGAAATATAATTTTTCTGATAGCTCAAAATTTGTACTATTTTGTACCACAAGTACCGCATTTTGTACTAATTTGTACTACGAGTACAAATTCATGGAAAAGTGTCTGCTAATTTCACGCTTTGAGCCATACACAGACAGGAGTAATGCACTATAAAATTAGTCAAATATTGTTAAATTCATGAACTTTGCAATTTCTTTACTAAATTGCGTAAATAAATAAATAATATTGTAACCAGCATACATTTATAAGTGTTATTCAATCGATTTTGACAATTTGTATGTCTGCTGTGTAGGTACTGGCTCATCCAACTTATTTTTCCAATGTTTTTTTCTTCAAGCCAAACAACTCGAAAAAAAGCTTTCCACTTTTGTGTGTGACTTCTATGCGTTTTTGTCATACTACAAATATCCACAGCTAGTTTCTTATTTGGAAAGTAAATATAAAGCTTACTGATTATGATAAAACAAAGATCTAATAATATAACATTTTTAATATGAAATCCTGTAATGGGTGCGATTGGCTCAAATCGTGAAGTTGGCAGACAGTTTTCCGCGAATTTGTACTACTCGTACAAACTAGTACAAAATGTGGTAATTGTGGTACAAAATAGTACAAATTATGAGCTATCAGAAAAATCATAATTCAGAATTTGTACTGAAAACGTGTCTGCCAACTTCACGCACGTGGATCCGGAATTCGTTATTTATCCGCATTTCCATTTGGTATTTATAAATCCGATTATAGATTTATTTAAATTACTATTTCTGATTAATAATATATATTTTTCTCGAACTATAAATTTGTAAAAAATGTTTTCAGCAGGTGGATTCCTGAGAAATGCAAAATCAGCTCTACATGTTTCAGGGGGCATATCGTGAAAAATATATATTTTCAAATAGAAGTTCTTGAAGAAAAATTACTTCGATTAAGATGCTCTACTCAAAAATGTAAAAAAACGAATTTGGACAACAAAGTGCATTTTTTATTTTTGGCGATTAAACGAGCAAACTGGATCGAATTGGTCGGAAAATGTCACTAATATATCCTAAATTGCATGCCCTTCCTTCCCATGGCGGCCAAGAACCTCCCCCACTCTCCCTACCCCTTCCCCACACCATCCACTAACTAAGCGCTTAGCGCTTAGGGAGCTCCTGAGGTCCCTAAATTTAAGCGCTTAATTCTAAGCCAAACACTAAATTTTAATTATATGAATACAAAATTGAAACGCTAAGTTAAGCGTTAGTGTTTGCTAAGCGCTTAAATAAACACTAAGTATGTTAATAACACTTAGCGCTTATAAGCGCTAACACTTAGTATAAACTCTAACTTTAAGCGTTAGTGTTAGTATGTGAATACGGGCCTTCGTTTGCCGAAAATTCACTCACGTTTGGTGCTCTGGGAGTCACGTGACATGATCACGTGATTTCAAATTTTACCTCCAGTGTTCTTTTGTGCCATAGTACAAATATGTATAATAAGGTTTGACATTTGCCAATTATTTTGCCAATTTTCGATGTAACCCCCGATTCCCGGAGCGCCCCCTTAAGGTGGTGCTAACGAATGTGCAGTGGTTTTTAAATTTTTGAAAAAATTTAGTTGATTTAAACTGTATTTTTTGAAAATAACGTCTGTAAAAAATTGATTTATATACACAAAATGACAAATGAAGTAAGCGGCATCATGTGAAAAATTTTTTGGAGCAAGCCAAGCCAACAAGCCAAACTACACAACAGGAGAATGGAATTTTAACAGTTTTGGCCACTTTTCTTAGCGCATGCGCAACGCATAAACACAAAAATAAATATGAATAAACTTTAGCAAATTTTCTGGACCCAAAATGAAAATTTTTTCAATTGCTTATATTTTTGCGCAGATATAGAACCCGAAAGTTGAGTGTGAATAGACACTTTTTACTTTGAAACCGTATATTTCATTATATAATTGACAAATCATAAAATCGTTCATTTTGGGTCTAGATAATTCACTTTTAAATATTTGTGCCATTTTTCGCATTTTTTTATTCTTTAAACTCGTCAAAAAGTGGCCAGATTTGAAAGCGCTCAAAAAAGCCAAATTGGTATACTTTTAACACGTGCCATACAAATCATCTTTACAGTTGTACAATAAAACTTTGCTTAAATGTAGAAGGAAAATAGCGCTTTCTAACGCTATAAAAACTATGATATAAAGTTAATTAGTTATTGAATACTATCCTGTTGAAAAACACTGCACATTCGTTACTACCACCAATGTAGCGCTCAACAACAAAACTCATGTTTGGCGCTCAGCTCATGCAATAAATAGCAATACCACTTTAACTGTATATCAAAGAGACATCAAAAAAACTTATTTACAATACAGTTCAGCACTTTAATGTGAATGTGTCAAATTTTATGACCATGTCGAATTTTCTATTCACACTAATTTTGTTTTTGACCTAGCTCAGCAAAACTTCAACCGATTTTGATGATCTTGGTATCAATAGAAAGATCTCTTAAAAATCTAGACGTGATTGATCTTCGATTTTTCATTTTTATTTTTGTTTTTGGAAAAAATCGATTTTTCAAAAATCAGTCGTGTTTGAGCGACTACAAAAAGTGCTGCGGGCCAAAATTTCAAAATCGAAAAACTTTCACGTCTGCATTTATATTCTTTCTTTCATTGTGCAAATTTTCAACTCAATCGCAAACGTCAGCTGGGACCCAGGTCCAAGAAAAGTAGTCGATTTCGCTACGCAAAAATGTAAGGTTAGCCCACACGTTTCACTTTTTCAAAAATTAGACCTTTCCTAGGACTGCATATTTCCGTTGAAAAAGTTACAAAAAGCCATACTCAATTTTTTAAGAAATTAAATCAAAAATTTGACATTTTCGAAGATTTATCAGCTTTGTAGGTTATTCATTTTGGATTTGCTATTTTCACGGCTAAATAACTCAGCAAAACTTCGACGTATTCTTAAGTTTAGTACATCAATTTAAAGCTAAGAAATTGCATATTTCAATGATATGAGTAATCATTTTATATGGAAACAAAATTTTTTTTGCTACGGCTACAAAATTGTCCAAAATATTAAAAAAAATTTTTATCACAATATGCACATCAAATGAAAGCTATTTTCATTTTGAACAACTTTCCTCCAAGACATTATGGTCAAAAATGTCGCTGAAAAAAATTAAACGCCAAAGTCGGTTTCCCTGAGCGCCACCTTAATAAAATGAGTTCTAATTCTAAACGGTCAGTGATTTGGAATTTTCTTGATTTCCTAATTATTCGGTATTCGGCCGAAAATTTGGGAGTGGGTAAAACCCAGCCACCCTGCCAGCCCGCAGGAAACCCAAACCTTGGAAAATTTATCTTTAAAATATGAGCGACATATCAGCAAATGAACACATAATTATCTATAAAATATCTGCTAAACATCTGCAAATTATCCTACAAAACTACCTCAATTACCGTATAATTTTCGTAAAAATATCCTACCATTTTCTTATAAATTTCCGCAAAATAACTCATTTTCAGTCCAACGATCGTATCATTAACCCATTTTTTTTCTTAAATTTTTCGAGCAATCATCACAATCTTTTCTTACAAATTTCTTCGAATTATCCTATTTTTTTCCTACGAAATTTTAACCCTTATCTACTTGATTTCTTACAGTTTTCTTACATTTATCCCATTATTTTCCTACAATTTTCTTACTTTTATCCTACTAATATTTTATTATTTTCAGTCTGATTTTTATTTACTTTTTATCATTTTTTCGATGCATTTCCTAATAAAATTCAGCAATTTTCTAAATAATTATAAGGAAATAATACGACTGCTTTCTAATACTAATCAGTGTGAGTGAGCATATAAATGTTCTATGTTCGCCCCTTTGCGGGAATAACATGTAAAACTGGTCGTTCGCCGCCAGTCCGAACCAGTGGCGTAGCCAGGAAAAAATTTCGGGGGGGGGAATGACTTTTCGATTTTTTGAAATGTGCTAAAATGCACTTAATTGCAGTTTTAACGCAAAAAACGACACATAGTAGCATATTTCTTTCAAAAACAACGCTAATTTTTTGACCAGAGCGGCATCGAAAGTAAAATTGGAGCTCAAAACACCGAAAATTACAAAACTGCTGGACTGACAAGGGTCAAGAAGCTAGAAAATTTCAAAACTTTTAGAAGATTTTTGACATTACGAGCCGCAAATTGACTAAAAAATGTCATTTTTACTACAATAAAACGGCTAAAAGGATACATTGAACAGTATACTAAGCAAATAAATAGTGTACAATGCACTCGTATACACATGAACACGCTTTAATGGAACACAAAAGCAAGAAACATCGAGCCACAATGTTGCAGGGGTCTGGGGGCGGCAGCCCCCAGAAAAAAAATTGGGAAATTTTTGATTTTTAGGCCACATTTGGTCAATTGGAGACGTATCGGAAATTTTTTTCGGCCGGACCATAAAAACCAAAGGGGGGACCCTTGTGTAAAATTTCAGTCGGAAAAAATTTCGGGGGGGGGGGGGAATTCCCCCCATTCCCCCCCCCCTGGCTACGCCCCTGGTCCGAACCATCGCCTCTAGGCCGAATCGATCGTTGCTAGGCTACATCGTAAAACTGAACATTAGGGGCAAAGGGCGTTAAGGCCAAGTTTCAAGTTTGGTTTTGGTCAAAAATTAGACGATTCTGCCCAGTTATTCTGAAGGAACCGATCTAGGTGCCTTTGTTTTGATTTCAAAAATATTGCAAACCTTATATATATACGTAGACACGTTTAGAACGAAAAACACGGGTGTCAAAAAAGCGAAACATCCCTCACTGAGGGCTCAGATTTCGGAGGGTCGTATCTCAGATTCTCATTCAGACAATCCAGAACATTAAATAGGGGTTCCTGAAGCAAAAATGCTTCAACCGTGCCCTATATACTGGAAACAATAGGTCCACTATTCCTCCCATTTAACCCCAAAATTGCATTTATTGAAATTGTTAAAACCAATTCAAAAACTGCCGAAAAGTTCATAAAATTATTACAAACGGTGATGACAAGCGACATTTTTGCCAGATATATAATACCAGGAAATTTGGCTAAAGTTTGGATGATTTTAATAGAAACTTGGGTGAAATTCGTGAGAAAATTGTAAGTTAATTTGCTGATAAGTTGATGATCTTTGATCGAAATTTAGATGAAAATTGTAAGATAATTTGCTGATAAGTTGATGATCTTTGATTGAAATTTGGATGAAACTTGTAAGAAAATTGTAAGATAATTTGCTGATAAGTTGATGATCTTTGGAGGAAATTTGCAAGAAAATAATAAGATAATTTGTTGAAAAATGGTCGATAACTTCGGCTTATTGGTCAAAATTGTGGATGATCCTCACATGAAAGCTACAAGAAGTCAGTTTTGCAAATAAGATCTTATAATTTTCTTGCAATTATCTTGCTGTTTTCGGGGGCTTGGGTTTCCTGTGGCCCCGGCCCCAGCCCCAGCCCCAGCCACCCTTGGGTAAAACACAGCCACCCCACCAGCCACCCCATTTATATCCTGACATAAATGTGCAATTTATTGGTGAATCACATCAATTGAAAAGATGCCCATCGAAATTATGTAGTGATTTGGAAGTGTATGCTTTTGAAACCGTATATAAACTGAAAGGCCTAAAAATATTTAATAAACAAATAAGGAGGAAAAACAAACAAAACAGCAACAAAAGCAGGAAAAATAAACATTTCAAAATAATAAAATATAGAGCAGGAAAAATCTCTGCATCTGCACTTGCAGTGGATTTTTCAATCTTCACTCACTCTTTTCAGAATTTCAGATTATTTGATTTTGTACTTTTTCAAGCTCAAGTCTCAAAAGTCTTTACAAGACCATGTTTTGATTTATTTTTATTCAGCTGTAATATTTTTATTATAATCTATTTTTGTACTGAGTCTCAACTGTTCTTTTTTCGACTTTTCCCTTTTGCTAATTTTGTGCGAATCATTCAATTATTGTTTTTCCCGCGATTCACCAATAAATTGCAAATTAATATATCTTTCAATCAGGATTTAAATAGGGTGGCTGGTGTGGTGGCTGTGTTTTACCCAAGGGTGGCTTCACAATATACGGAAACTTTTAGCGAGCAAGGACTTGGGTCAGTAGCGTACCCAGGATATCGCGCAGGGGGGGGGGGGGGCTGAACTGATGGTCGACGACCGGGGGGGGGGGGGGTGGAGATGACGCAGTCCGCGCAATCTGCGGAAGGTTTAGCTTTTTAGAATTTTTAAACTGATTGCATTGATATTGAAAAAATGTCTGATGTCTTGCAATCATAGTGGTTGCAGGGGTCGGGGGGCGGCAGTAGCGAACGACCGGAGGTAAAATTTTGCCGGAGCCGGAGCCGAATAGAAAATGCCGGAGCCGGAGGCAGTGTTTTAAAAAAAAATAATTTGTATGGTGACAATTGTGACCAATTTTTTTCATTTTTTTAGAAACAGCATTCTTCAATTTTTCAACAGTTACGCCACATTTCTATATATACATTATATATATATGTCCTTACACACCCATACAACCAAAGTTGGCCACTGGTTCTGCTCACTGTTTAGAGAGATCCGACAAAAAATTTTCATCAACATTGATAGAAGTCGGGGGCTTGTCCCAGAATCTCAACCCCCCTGTACATCTGTGGTTGCAGAGATCGGGGGTGGCAGCTTTCAAAGAAATGTGAGAAACTTTTGTATTTTAAGCCGAATTTGGTCAATTGGAGACGTAATCAGAATTTTTTTCCCACACGAAAATTGAAATTAAAGGGCGAAGCGAAACGTAATAGTAGAAATACATAATGGTGCAGAGGGTGGTCGCCTCCATTACAGCCGGCAGTAATGAGTATTGTAACCGACTTATCTTTTCGTTAGCCTTGATTTTTTTTTCAAAATTTGAACTTTTTGCTAAAATTTCAACAATAAAAAATTCTCCGGCTCCGGCACTTTTTTTGCCGGAGCCGGAGCCGGAGCCTCCGGTCGATGGTTAGGCGGCAACCCCCAGAAGCTGGAGCTTTTTTAGAATTTTGAAGTAAAATTTGCATTGAAAAGCAATTCCACGCAACACTGGTCGTAAAATCAGAGTGGTTGCAGGGGTCTGGGGTCGGCAGCCTCCAGAAGCTGGAGCTTTTTTAGAATTTTGAAATAAAATTTGCATTGAAAAAGCAATTCCACGCAACACTGGTCGTAAATCAGAGTGGTTGCAGGGGTCTGGGGTCGGCAGCCTCCAGAAGCTGGAGCTTTTTTAGAATTTTGAAATAAAATTTGCATTGAAAAAGCAATTCCACGCAACACTGGTCGTAAAATCAGAGTGGTTGCAGGGGTCTGGGGTCGGCAGCCTCCAGAAGCTGGAGCTTTTTTAGAATTTTGAAATAAAATTTGCATTGAAAAAGCAATTCCACGCAACACTGGTCGTAAAATCAGAGTGGTTGCAGGGGTCTGGGGTCGGCTGCCTCCAGAAGCTGGAGCTTTTTTAGAATTTTGAAATAAAATTTGCATTGAAAAAGCAATTCCACGCAACACTGGTCGTAAAATCAGAGTGGTTGCAGGGGTCTGGGGTCGGCAGCCTCCAGAAGCTGGAGCTTTTTTAAAATTTTGAAATAAAATTTGCATTGAAAAAGCAATTCCACGCAACACTGGTCGTAAAATCAGAGTGGTTGCAGGGGTCTGGGGTCGGCAGCCTCCAGAAGCTGGAGCTTTTTTAGAATTTTGAAATAAAATTTGCATTGAAAAAGCAATTCCACGCAACACTGGTCGTAAATCAGAGTGGTTGCAGGGGTCTGGGGTCGGCAGCCTCCAGAAGCTGGAGCTTTTTTAGAATTTTGAAATAAAATTTGCATTGAAAAAGCAATTCCACGCAACACTGGTCGTAAAATCAGAGTGGTTGCAGGGGTCTGGGGTCGGCAGCCTCCAGAAGCTGGAGCTTTTTTAGAATTTTGAAATAAAATTTGCATTGAAAAAGCAATTCCACGCAACACTGGTCGTAAAATCAGAGTGGTTGCAGGGGTCTGGGGTCGGCTGCCTCCAGAAGCTGGAGCTTTTTTAGAATTTTGAAATAAAATTTGCATTGAAAAAGCAATTCCACGCAACACTGGTCGTAAAATCAGAGTGGTTGCAGGGGTCTGGGGTCGGCAGCCTCCAGAAGCTGGAGCTTTTTTAGAATTTTGAAATAAAATTTGCATTGAAAAAGCAATTCCACGCAACACTGGTCGTAAAATCAGAGTGGTTGCAGGGGTCTGGGGTCGGCAGCCTCCAGAAGCTGGAGCTTTTTTAGAATTTTGAAATAAAATTTGCATTGAAAAAGCAATTCCACGCAACACTGGTCGTAAAATCAGAGTGGTTGCAGGGGTCTGGGGTCGGCAGCCTCCAGAAGCTGGAGCCTTTTTAGAATTTTGAAATAAAATTTGCATTGAAAAAGCAATTCCGCGCAACACTGGTCGTAAAATCAGAGTGGTTGCAGGGGTCTGGGGTCGGCAGCCTCCAGAAGTTGGAGCTTTTTTAGAATTTTGAAATAAAATTTGCATTGAAAAAGCAATTCCACGCAACACTGGTCGTAAAATCAGAGTGGTTGCAGGGGTCTGGGGTCGGCAGCCTCCAGAAGCTGGAGCTTCTTTAGAATTTTGAAATAAAATTTGCATTGAAAAAGCAATTCCACGCAACACTGGTCGTAAAATCAGAGTGGTTGCAGGGGTCTGGGGTCGGCAGCCTCCAGAAGCTGGAGCTTTTTTGGAATTTTGAAATAAAATTTGCATTGAAAAAGCAATTCCACGCAACACTGGTCGTAAAATCAGAGTGGTTGCAGGGGTCTGGGGTCGACAGCCTCCAGAAGCTGGAGCTTTTTTAGAATTTTGAAATAAAATTTGCATTGAAAAAGCAATTCCACGCAACACTGGTCGTAAAATCAGAGTGGTTGCAGGGGTCTGGGGTCGGCAGCCTCCAGAAGCTGGAGCTTTTTTAGAATTTTGAAATAAAATTTGCATTGAAAAAGCAATTCCACGCAACACTGGTCGTAAAATCAGAGTGGTTGCAGGGGTCTGGGCCTGGGGTCGGCAGCCTCCAGAAGCTGGAGCTTTTTTAGAATTTTGAAATAAAATTTGCATTGAAAAAGCAATTCCACGCAACACTGGTCGTAAAATCAGAGTGGTTGCAGGGGTCTGGGGTCGGCAGCCTCCAGAAGCTGGAGCTTTTTTAGAATTTTGAAATAAAATTTGCATTGAAAAAGCAATTCCACGCAACACTGGTCGTAAAATCAGAGTGGTTGCAGGGGTCTGGGGTCGGCAGCCTCCAGAAGCTGGAGCTTTTTTAGAATTTTGAAATAAAATGTGCATTGAAAAAGCAATTCTACGCAACACTTGTCGTCATACATGGGCGTGGGGGGGGTTTGGGTACCCCCCCCCAGACAGGTGCGTCACCCCCCCCCCCCCAGAATGTTTCGAAGGTAGCTCACGGAGCAAAAATAGTGGCTCACGAAGCGAAATTGGTGGCTCACGAAGCAAAAATAGCCGAAAAAGTTGCTCCGCACTCCCCCCCCGGTGGCTCTCACCCCCCCCCCAGAATTCGCTAGCTGCCCACGTATGCTTGTCGTAAAATCAGAGTGGTTGCGGGGGTCTGATCAGATGACAGCAAGCGGCCTCCGGAAATTTTTTTTTGATTTGAGGGCAAATTTCATCAATTTACGGCTGCAAAAATTAGCCCATGGTGGGACTAGCAAACCTGAAAAATACGTTGTATACAGGAAAAAAATGAAGAAAAACCATGTGTGACTAAGGCTGTCCTTAGACATTCGTCCTTCACTACACCCAACGCACGGTTTTTAATTAAAAGCCACACAAAATATTTAACTAAATACCAATAATAGTTGTTAGCATTACTCATTATTAATACAACATAGCAGATATGTTATGTACATACATTAGAGCAGTAATGAATTGGGGGCGAGATCCCCTCGAAAGAAAATTTTGGGAAATTTTTGAAATTTCAGTGTCATTTTGGTCAATTGGGGACGTGCCGGAAAATTTTTGGTGTCCTGGCCAATTCGGAAAATGGGAAAATTCGCGAAATCCTGGGTACGCTACTGACCCAAATGGTGTCATAAAACCAAAGGGGGACCACAGGAAAAAAGTGAAAAAAGGGGGGGCTGAAATCGCGAAGGGGGGGGGGCTAAAACCGCGACGGGGAAGGCTGATGTCCCCCTAGCCCCCCCCCCCCTGGGTACGCCACTAACTTGGGTTTCTGTTCCCCTTCGTTCGAACTACATTGATTATATAAGCTGTGTTCATTATTGTAGGTGACGCTTGTGATATTGACCATGCTGTTTACGCAGTGCCGCGTTCGTAGTTGCTCGCAGTTTCTGCGATTTTTACAAGTGGAACAGGTTTGCTGGTATTATGTATATAATTCAAGATTGGAAGGTTTTGCAACTGAGACCGAGACCGAGGTCAAAAAGTCTTATTAAAGTCTTGTCAGCCACTTTGGCTTTCACGACCCAAAAGTCAACGAAATATATACATTTCTGTAAACTTTTGCAGATCCTCCCCGCCAATAGCTCACAGCTTCCCTACTTCTCTCCCCTAGAAGTTGTCAGCTGTATATACAGGGGTGTTTGTGACTGCTAAGTGATTTCTAGTGTTCAGATGCAGCTTGAATCATTTGAGATTCGTGAAAAATTTTCGTTCAGGGCTTTGGGAAGTTTGAAAATAAACGACATGCTTTATCACTTTTTTAGCCAACTTTTTATTGCTCAACTTTTTCTAACTTCTTTCAGCTTCCGTGGGAAAAAAGTGCGTCCCGCTGACGCATATTATATATGTATGTAACAAAAAAAATTCTGTATATAAAACTTTAAAAGAAAAATTGCAACGTTTCCCATTTCTTAAAAAAAGAGTGACTAAGTTTGTGACTACCAGCTCGCCCTATGTTCATTCTGCTTCTGGCTGTGCCCAGCTGCTGGTGATGCGACCACCGGATCATTTCGCTGATGCCGCGCAAGCGGGAGCACGTCGAACACGAGGCCTGGGCGGTTCTGCTTTGATGAAGCTAGGAATTCGAAGGAAGGAACTTCAAGAAAGCTATTGTTAGGTCCTGTTTGTGATTTATATATGTTTGGTATATGATATGTTTGAGTTTCTAGTTACACCATCGGGCTAATTTTTGCAGCCGTAAATGGATGAAATTTGCCCTCAAATCGACAAATTTTGCCTAGAAGCCGCTTGCTTTCATCTATCAATCCCCGCACCATTTTATTTTACGACAAACACCTGGGGAGCTAGCCAATTGGGGGGGGGGTGAGAGCCACCCGGGGGGGGGGGGAGTGCGGAGGAACTGTTTCGGCTATTTTTGCTTCATAAGACCACCTTTCGCTTCGTGAGCCCTCTTTTTTCCGTCGCTCCCTTTCGAACATTCTGGGGGGGGGGGGGGGTGACGCCCCTCTTTCTCAGAGGGTGCCCCCCCGCGCGTGTATGAGCGGGCCTTTGTGAGATTGCTTTTGAGGGATGCCGTTTTCTTCAAACCTTAAGCTCCGCTTCTGGAGGCTGCCGACCCCAGACCCCTGCAACCACTCTGATTTTACGTTTTTTTTGTTTTATCCAGTGTTGCGTGGGGGGGAATTGCTTTTTCAAGCTAATTATCTTCAAAATTCTAAAAAAGCTCCAGCTTCTGGAGGCTGCCGACCCCAGACCCCTGCAACCACTCTGATTTTTCGACCAGTGTTGCGTGGAATTGCTTTTCAGATTAAAACTCTTCTTTCAAAATTCTAAAAAAGCTTCAGCCTTTCTGGATGCTGCCGACCCAGGCCCAGACCCCTGCAACCACTCTGATTTCACGACCAGTGTTGCGTGGAATTGCTTTTTCAATGCAAATTTTGCTTTCAAAATTCTAAAAAAGCTCCAGCTTGCTGGAGGCTGCCGACCCCAGACCCCTGCAACCACTCTGATTTTACGACCAGTGTTGCGTGGAATTGCTTTTTCAATGCAAATTTTTTTTCAAAATTCTGAAAAAAAGCTCCAGCTTCTGGAGGCTGTCGACCCCAGACCCCTGCAACCACTCTGATTTTACGACCAGTGTTGCGTGGAATTGCTTTTTCAATGCAAATTTTCTTTCAAAATTCCAAAAAAGCTCCAGCTTCTGGAGGCTGCCGACGCCCAGACCCCCTGCAACCACTCTGATTTTACGACCAGTGTTGCGTGGAATTGCTTTTTCAATGCAAATTTTTTTTCAAAATTCTTAAAGAAGCTCCAGCTTCTGGAGGCTGCCGACCCCAGACCCCTGCAACCTTTCTGATTTTACGACCAGTGTTGCGTGGAATTGCTTTTTCAATGCAAATTTTATTTTAAAATTCTTAAAAAAGCTCCAACTTCTGGAGGCTGCCGACCCCCCAGACCCCTGCAACCACTCTGATTTTACGACCAGTGTTGCGCGGAATTACTTTTTCAATGCAAATTTTCTTCAAAATTGTAAAAAGGCTCCAGTTTCTGGAGGCTGCCGACCCCAGACCCCTGCAACCACTCTGATTTTACGACCAGTGTTGCGTGGAATTGCTTTTTCAATGCAAATTTTATTTCAAAATTCTAAAAAAGCTCCAGCTTCTGGAGGCTGACCCCAACCCCTGCAACCACTCTGATTTTACGACCAGTGTTGCGTGGAATTGCTTTTTCAATGAAAATTTTTTTTCAACTTTCTACATAAGCTCCAGCTTCTGGAGGCTGCCGACCCCAGACCCCTGCAACCACTCTGATTTTACGACCAGTGTTGCGTGGAGTCCCCCCGTCAATCTTTTTTTTCTTTAAAATTCTCAAAAAAGCTCCAGCTTCTGGAGGCCCCACGACCAAGATCCCTGCAACCACTCTGATTTTACGACCAGTGTTGCGTGGAATTGCTTTTTCAATGCAAATTTTATTTCAAAATTCTAAAAAAGCTCCAGCTTCTGGAGGCTGACCTCCCCGACCCCTGCAACCACTCTGATTTTACGACCAGTGTTGCGTGGAATTGCTTTTTCATTGCAAATTTTATTTCAAAATTCTAAAAAAGCTCCAGCTTCTGGAGGCTGCCGGACCCCAGTTCCCTGCAACCACTCTGATTTTACGACCGGTGTTGCGTAGAGAAATTGCTTTTTCAATGCATCGTTCTTCGTTCCATTACGTATTGCTAA